>JBBMEF010000021.1:1208161-1219488 GCA_037832685.1 Sicyos baderoa | reverse complement strand
AAGAATATTTTTATCTGAATTATTGTGAATTATTTGGGTGATTATATTTGGTGGCATTGAGCCTATTTTGCCTAACACTCCTAACATTGAAGATTTCACGAGCACTCTAAGACAGTAATAGACTCCAAGAATTTTTAACTATTGAACTACAGGGTACACTGCTGATTCATTAACAATTGTCAGATATGTATCATAAAATATATTTTAAAACGTAGAATATGACACCTGCTTTCCGAGCTTTGGCTATTTCTTCCATTGCATCAATGCTCATAACATGAACAACATATAGAGGAGTGTTCACAAAACTAGCCAGACGTATTGCTCGAGAAGTTGCCTCTCCTTCTAACTGAAATAATTTCAAGCATACAAAAAAAGGGGAAAAAAAAACCCATAAATGGAGAATGGCTAGTAAGTTAAAAAAAAAAAATAATAAGTCAAGTACCCATGAACTCAACCAGACATATAATCGGTACAAGAATGTATTGTGCGTAAATTCATACTGAAGTTCCATTAATTCAAAATAAGAATCTCATTCGATATTAAAACAACAGATAATAACAAAAATGTAATGTTTTTAATTACCACAGCCGGCCGTGAAAGAGCATGTCCCTCTGGACCAGTTATACCAAGTTCAATCATTCTCTCCTGTCCTTCATATACACCATCGCCATTTTCAGCATGTACCATGGCCAAGGCACCAAGAGATTTGCACTTCTTCAATCCTTGTATCAAAAGCTCGTCACTGATCATTAATGCCCCTTTGTATGCTAGGAAGAACTTAAAAGAGTTTATCCCTGCAAGTAAGAATATGTGAAGAATGCATATTGATGAGAAAATTTGCAACAATTTTGATCCATGGTATGTTTTATTGGCTTAAAATGACAAATGATCACTAACCCTTCTCCTTCACCATGATTTCCATTTCATGTGAAACAACTTTGTCCCATTTTGTGATTGCCATATGAAAACCATAATCCATGCAAGATTTCTTTGCTTTTTTCTCGTATGATTCAAGCCCTGCTGATAGACTTCCATTCAGCGGTATAACAAAGTCGATGTGCATGGTCGTTCCACCAGCTAATGCTGCAGCTTGACCAGTGAAGAAGTCATCAACCGTCTCAGTGCCCATAAACTCCATACCAAGGTGTGTGTGAGGATCAATTCCACCTACCAAAATTCCAGGGGAAGAAAGTTGCAGTCAATTACATCAAATGTACCGCATGTTTGGCCTATTCGCTAACATTATAAATGAGCAAAAAAACTGAAAGCCTCTATTTTATGCATGTACTGAAATAATTTACTGATATTAACATGAAAAGTAGAGAGGTAGGTATCAAGGACAAGATTCGAGAACGTCATGGAGTGGCTCAATTGGTCAAAGAGGGTCTTGGAGTGCGTAAGGTGATGGGTTCAATCCATGATGGCCACCTACCTAATAATTAATTTCTTACGGATTTTCTTGGCATTCAAATGTGGTAGGGTCAGGCAGTATATCCCGTGACATTAGTCGAGGTGCGTGAAAATTGGCCCGAACAGTCACGGATATAAAAAAAAAAAAGACAAGATTTAAGAGCAACTCTCTCTCTCTCTCTCCCCCGAAATCTTGGAGACTAAACCAAAAAGTGTCTTTCAACATGCACAAAATTACACCATAAAGTATACTAGCAACTTACTATTTTAGTAGGACGAGATAGTTGTCGCGTGAGAATAACAGAGATGCATGTAAGATGGCCCAAACAGTCACTGATAAGTAAATAAATAAAAACAGTAAACAAGAATAATTTGTAATTTAACCTGGCATGACATATTTCCCTGTGGCATCTATGACTGCAACATCATCTCCGACCTATTATCGGCAATTAAACGAGTTAACAGTGGATATATAACATTCAACAGCACGATAAATACATCAAGGCATATAAAACGGCATAAATAAGAAACAAATAAGCATGTAAGATTACTCTGCAGTTAATAAAGTTCTTTTAAAAAACCAATTATAACAAAAGGCAAGTCAATAGCATTGAAACGAGTCAACTTCGCCATTAATATGCACAGCAGCTTCGGATAAACAAGAACAGATCGCCATTCATAACCAGAGCATTTGAAGTCACAAACTCGCATCACAATGGACAATAACTCACCGTATTCGTAACGTTAATAATTTTCTACGGGTTTCCTTGGCATCCAAATGTTGTAGGGTCAGGCGGTATGTATCGTGACACTAGTCGAGGTGCCCGAAAGCTGGCCCAGACAGTCACGGATATCAAAAAAAAAAAAAAAAATCGTAACGTTAATAAAGCATACCTTGATCTTAGGTTTCACAGCAACAATAATCCCATCTTCAACATAAACATCAGCAACCTCCCGGTGATGAGCATTCACGACAATCCCGCCCTTAATCAGTAGCTTCGACGACGACGATGTAGAACCACCACACGTTGACTTATCAAATTCACTCCCAGCATCACAGAACTGAAATTGGGATTTATGTTATGGAAATCAGTATCGGAAAATTTTCAAAATTATGGAATTGAAACCCAAAGAACTCATCGCCGGTAGATTTAACATCGCATATTTCATAATTTATGGCGGCTACAGATAGAAGCCGGCGGCTGAGAGTACCTGATCGGATTCTGCGAGGGAATGGATTGAAGAAATGAGGAGAGTGAGAAAGAAGATGCGAGGTCGGTACTCCATGGATTTCAGTGCACCGATGAACTGAAGCTTCATCAAACGCAACTCTTTCCTACGAATATACAGGGAGCAACACTTTGATTTACTTCTTTCAAGAAACAAAAAACAATATATTTGTTTTTAATTCAATAAATCTTATCTTCTTTTTTTTTTTGAAAAATAATTAATTTTTTTTAGATTGGTAAATCTTATCTATATATTCTTTCAATTATATGGATATATAAAAATTAAGTATAAATTAGAGGAAAAAATTATATAAACTTTTAACATATAAAAATAGTATTATTTCTCTCACATAAATAGAGTAAATAAAATTTTTAAGATCGTATTCATGATTATGGTCAGCATTGATTAGCAACAAACAATAAAAGTAACATCATCAACGAGCTTTTATATATATATATATATATATATATATATATTTATTTATTTATTTATTTATTTTACACTAAAAAACTTTTTTATAAAATAAAATAAAAATAAATCATTTTGACTACTATTTTGGTTTTCATTTTTTTATTTTTGAAACTAAACATATAACAACTAACTTGGATAGAGTTTTGCAGCACATTCATTGTGATTTTTGAGGTTCATATAGGATCCAAATTTATGGTGACATTAGAAATTTGTTTTTGATATTTGATGATTTAGTTTCAAAAAAAATATGTGTCGATTGTTACCTTCACAATTTTAGTCTTACCAACTAATTAAATATAGACATAGATTAGTTATGAAACCACATCCAATTTTGAGAAATAGACTTGGTAGATTATGTCTTATATTGTTATGAATCTCAATTTTGTTTTGAAATTTGAATTGAAGATTTAGTTAGAAAGATAGATTCCTTCTTGTATGACAAGACTTGATGGTTGGTTGAGAAACATCTTAACTTGAAAAATGTTCATTTATAAGTGGTTTAAAGATTTGGATAAACCTCATTACAAAGGTAGATTTGGGGTGAAAAGTTTCACACAAGGAGAGAGCATTTTGAGGTATTTTCCCTTGATTCTATTCACCACAGTCATCATTTAGTTTGACATTTGTAGAAATTAGCTTATGGTGCTTATTATGTTCATCTTGTATTTTGATGATATTTTGCTTGTTTGAATCACTTGTTCAAAAATAAGAAATTTGGTATATCAAGTAAGTTATGATTTTGACATGAATAATCTAAAAAATGTTTTCAAATGTCTATTTGTTAAATTTGTTGATTTTGATGGAATTATGTGTATTCTAGTTGAATCGAAAGAATCAATTTTGTTTTGTTGAATTGGTCAAAGATTCAATTTTGATTAAGATGTGATTTCCCTAAACTTGAATTTATCTGGCATTGTTGTTCAACATTTTGATAATCAAAGTGTTTTAATATTATCTAAAAATTATTTGTGACCATTATGAAGATTGAGTTAAAGGGTGACTTTCCACTATTTCCTAAGTTCAGAATGATTATGATAAATTATGACTCAAAATGAGAGTTATTTTAGGGAGAAACATTGATTCATTAAATAAATTTGAAGGTTCCAAATTAATTTACT
Source organism: Sicyos baderoa (assembly GCA_037832685.1). Classification (NCBI taxonomy): domain Eukaryota; kingdom Viridiplantae; phylum Streptophyta; class Magnoliopsida; order Cucurbitales; family Cucurbitaceae; genus Sicyos; species Sicyos baderoa. Next base: position 1,215,259 of record JBBMEF010000021.1, on the reverse strand, counting down.
AATTAATAAAAATATTAATAAATTTAATCGAAACCACTCAAAATATATATTCCTAAATTAAAACTAATCAAAATTTTAGGTTATCTTTTGGTTTGGTTCTTATACTTGAGATATACAAATGTTCAATTTATTATTTCCAATGTCATACGATAATTTTGAAGTTGATTTAAATCAAAATAAGTTAAATAATTAAGAGAATTTGCACTCTATAACAAATTTTCTATCCCCACATTAGAATTATAGCAACATTTTAAAAATATTACAAATATAGCAACTTTTTTTAGTAGATACTATTGATAGAGTCGACACTATTGATGGAGTCTATAAATCTGATTTTGCTATATTTGCAAATATTTTCATTATTTTGCTAGCTATGTAAATTTTTTTGCCTTATTGTAATGAAGGCAAAATCTCCAATAGTTAAAGATAATATTAATAAATTCAATTCAAGAAATTTCATGGTATATATTACTAAATATTCTTTAATTTAAAAATTATTTGATAATTTCAATATTTTTATTAAGAATATGAAATTTATAAAATTATATATATATATATATATATATATATATATATATCCACTTACCCTCCCAACCTCACCCAAAACAAAGTTAACTTCTGTTTTTTCACTCCAAACCACTCAAAACCCCTCCAAATCCTTTTATTACCATAACTTATTTGGCGAATTAACCATAATGTTAATATAGAAATAAATAATTTTTCAGAAAACAAAGAAATGAAAAATCAAACACGAAATAACTTACGAGGTATGAAAGTACATATCCTACAAGCTTTCACATTAGAGAGATGCACTTTTTCTTTTTTTGCCGTATATTATAAATAGTGGACAAAATTTTATCCAAGCTATTTAGAAACTTGGATTTTTAGGCTACAATTTAATTTTGACAGTAGAAATCTCAGCAAATGTAAAAGAATTTATATTAATAACCTTACCGCAGACTGAATGGCAGATAATTCTTCTTCCCCAACTTTCTTCCATATCCCACCTATCAACAAGCACCCTTTAACACCTTCAAGTGCCTCAACATCTTCTGTCTCAGATTGAAATTCTCCATTTGTTTCCTTCATTTTCTTGACAGTACAGCCATCCAGTTGCTGAGAATCGAAACTGGCTTCCCTCTTGCGGCTATGGTTGCCGGATTCACTGTTCTCTTTGCTTCTCGGATCATCTGAAGCATGTTCGTTCTCCGGATTGAGGTCGAGAACAGGCAGGCGGCCAGAAGAGCCCAGCGAACGAGGCAACATACCAATTGGACATGGGGTCCATGAACTTACCACAGTCCATTTGCTGGAACTTCCTACATTTCCATCTACTAATGGATTTGCTGCCAAGTTGATCTTTCTTTTGTGGAGTTTGATCATCTCCAGTTTCCGACTTGCTTCACGGAGCGCAGCCACGTGGTTTGTACTGTTAACAGAAGTGGTTTGGATGGGATTTACTTCATCTAGAATACGCGAATTCGGTAGATTAAGCGAGGATAGTTTGTTCAGTTTCTTTACTAGAAAACCGGCATCCAATAACTGAGCAAGATCAGTGGCTGAATCCATCAGTCGCTTGTTTCCAGGAGCTGATACCAGAAGGCATTTACGTAGCAGCTCCTTTAGAATGCCTTTCGGAATGTGCTTTCCAGAAAAGTCTTCTCCTTTTCGATTTATCCCCTTGAGCTTTTCAACAAGCCATGAAAACAAAGAGGAAAGTTGTGTGACTTGACAGCTCTCCATTTTGTGGTCTGACTCTGAGGACATGAAGAACTCACTTTCTGAAAGAACCAAAACAAGCCAATAAGAAACAAGAGGAGAGCAAGAGAGCGAGAAGATACAGACATCTTAGCATATCAACTTTAATCAATACATATGCAAGGATAAAATCAGTAGCCAACAAAAAGAAGTAAATAGTTTCCAATGAAAAATATACGTTTTTTAATAGGAAACACCAAGGGGCGGCCTATGTTGGTAAAGGCTTAAGTTCTCCAGGTATGTTCCCTTGAGTCTCAAGTTCGAAACCCACAAGTGAACAAATAAGGTATCCAATACCTTCTTCTCATATCAATGTCAAACACAAATTATAATGAAAAATAATACTCTAAACAGCAATGAACTCCTAAGAACCAGCAGAGATTCTTTTTTTTTTTTGAAATCGCCACCAGTAGATTCTTCATTCCATGAAATAGAAAGGAAATACAATAAGGATAACAAACGAACAATATTAATAGCGTTACCCGGTGAATTCGACACCGGAATCTCTTCTCCAAGTCGTATGACTTAGCCCAAAATAAGACCTAACTACTTCAAACCTTACCACCACTATTTATAATAGTAAATCCGTGAGGCCAGTGGGCCAAAGCGGACAATATCTTGGCTAGCGATGGGTCACCCGGTCAGGGTGTTACAGATGGTATCAGAGCCAGGCATCAGGCCAGTGTGCCAGGTCCATCGGGACGCTGGACCTCTAAGGGGAGGTGGAAACCCATAGGAGAATCTCACATCGGTTGGAAAGGAGAACGAAGCACTCCTTATAAAGGGTGTGGACACCTTTCCCTAGTAAGACGCGTTTTCCCCATTGGGGGAGAAGTAAATCTGTGAGGCCAGTGGGCCAATGCGAACAATATCTTGGCTAGCGATGGGTTGGGGTGTTACAACTTACAACCACTTACCATTACCATTATTATATTAACCCCTAAATAGCACTCTTAGTTGTCTATCGATTCTGGGCCTTAGAATGGGAGTGGGTTCCTGGAATATAAAGTGGGACGAAGCTCCAATTCCCGATAAAATATATATACATACTAAGCATGCAGTACAAGAGAAATATTTAATCATATCATATTCCAAGGTAGGTAACTAGGCTGCGTATGTGTCATGCCTTAGCCTCATCATAGGGATCAGAAAAATAAAAAAGGGCGAGGCTGTAAAGTCTAATATTTAATCATACCATAATCCAAGTCTTCTTGAGTCTTGATCTTTTCTAGAACTGCCTCAAGCAGATCTAAAAGCAATTCTGGTTCCTTACTTGAGATCTTAGCAATTGCAAGCTTCCAGCCATCCAATACGGAGCTTCTAGATTTTTTGGAATCATTGGGAATTGCCAAGTCTGACGACCTCATCGCCTTTTGCAAGAATTCCAACAATACAGATACAAATTCTGAAGAGAATGTAGAATATAACTGAATAAGAACCTTCAGTGTCTTGCCAGTCTTTGCCTTCAAACCTGAAACGGTAGGTTTATAATTTATATGTTAATATTTCATCTTCTCATCTAAATCTAAGGACTCAATGATAGCAATTAACAAATTTTAAATCAGAAACTGAGCTGCTCAAGAACAAAATTGCAAACACTAGAAAACACTAGCACAACTCTTAGCTTTGAGGTTAGCATAACAGCTGCAAGTACATGCATGAGGAAATCAATGACGGAGGTCATTATCGGCTGCGAGTACATGCATGGATGGAGATGAGGAATCAGGACTGGAAAACACAGGTTTCATGAAGATGGGACGGCAGTTCATGAGGCAATGAAGAAAAGGGGGAGGGGGATTAATCAGAGAAAATTTTAGAGTGGGTTGATATGCTGTCTTGTTGAGCTGGATTTTACACTGAAATAGTTGAAGCTCAGTTTTTACGAAGACAAAAAGTTATATTTTGATTGTTACCCAATTTCAAATTTTTAATTGTTTTTTAATAACCACACCTCAAGGACAAAGGACAATGTGCATTTTAGGAGAGCGTAATAATATTGATAGGATTTCTATGCTATTAGGATTAAGAGAATTTTGTAGGTATTAAGGGTATTTTGATTGTTACCAAATTTTACGTTTTTATTTATTTTTTTATTTTTTTAGTAACCACACTTTTAAGGACAATGTGTGTTTTAGGAGCGAGTAATAATATTGATAGGATCGCTATTAGGAATGAAAAGGGAATGAGAAGGTATTAAGGGTATGTTGTAATTAGTTGAGAAGTTTGTTAGGAAACTTTGTTATAAATATATTGAGCAAGAAAGGAGGAGGTTGGCAATATTTTGTGAGTGTCTTAGGGCTTGAGAGATCTAAAGAGAGGAAGGTCAAAGTACCTCAAACACTTGTTTATTTTGTAATTCCACTGCCTTTCATTTTTCAATACATCTAGATTCTATCACAAGACTACAAAACTCTATGTTTAATTGTATCCCCACACTGTAATATAAAAAAAAAATATAGAAAATATGGCCTTTAAAAGGGATATAAAGAACACGTACGTTTTGGCTTCACCGGTGATCCATGTTGAGGATTTTGCTTCTCTTTTAAATTGAAAGCCAAATCACGAAGTCTGGATTTGATTTCTTTTCTAATGGTAGTACTTATATCACCTTGAAATGGAATTGCTTTCTCCTGAGGTTCCCAATAATAAGATTTCAACCAAAATAGTGCCTGAAATAACCAAAATAAAGAAGGCTTCAGCATACTTACCACCTCAGTTAATCTTCTAAATTTAAAATACTTCTACGAAGAAATGATTTATTCAAGTACAAACTGCTGCAAACAAAATATAGAAAGAACAAAACCGGGAAATTTGAAAATAGAGATTAATCATTAAGAAAAAAAAAAGGTGTGGACAGAGTTCAAAACATTAAATGGAGATACAAAGAGTATGTTAAGAGTTCATTCTTCATAGTCATACCTTGGTTGAGGCACACCGAACCACCTGAAGAGCTGGAAGATCACGATGAGAGCCCTCTATAATCGTTGCCAATAGAAATTTGAAAATAATTACAATCGATTAATTTTAAATAACCTACCATAGAGAATGAATAGCGTTGCAAATAATAATAATAAAAGATAAGTACAATTGACAAGAGTTCAGTTATATTTGCAGCGTGTTAAGGAAGAAGATCAAACTTGGAGAAAGATGCTCATAAAATGATCTTTGGTATTACTAAAGAAAAAGAGACGCAAGAAAAATAATGATAGCCACACAAAATGATCTTTGGTGTTACTGACCATGACGAATATCAATCAGTACACGAGGCAAACCAATAGCATCAGCTGCCACAGCAATTGAAACCTCTGTTTTCTTGCGTGTCTTCTCAACAACACCATTTACAAGCCTTCAAAATAAAATATAAAAAATACAGTGAGTGTTTTGCGATTCTTCAGAAGAAAAGCTTACTTTCATGTTGTAATCTTGTAAAAATAGTGAAAGAAAAAACCTAATTCAAAACAAAGGTCCACCAAACACCAAGCTCTATCTCAACTTTCTTTAATCAGTAAAAGAGTGAAGTATGTAGAATGAGTATTTGTATTTTCATGTTACGGAACATCTTATCTCAGACTTTACAGTTAATGCAAATAGGTTAGCATGGAAGACACATTACAACATTCTAATTAACTATATTTTCTAATGGCTACCCTGGATCTCATGTAATCAGTTCAAGACCGTGAGATTGTAAATTCTTACTTAAAACTAAGTCATATAAATGAACCAATAAGCATCCTAGGAAGTGTGAACTTTGCACCAATAAGTTGAGAGACTTCAGTATTCATTTAAAAAACATAAAAGCAAGACTACTTTGTTAATACATAATACGGAAAATGTTACCATATGATAACCTTTTGTTAATAAGACTTAAAAGGTCAGAATAACGAGTAATACTAATAGGTTAAAGTTTCAACTTGTAACTTACTGTAAATAAAAAAACATTACCTCATAATGGACATGCAGTATAACATGGCTAGTGCTTCCTCTGAAAGTGGAACGCTATTTAATTGGTCGTCTGTACCATGAACTGAAGCATCCACTGTTTGGTTCTTTCTGCAACAAATGAATAAAAGAAACTAGTGAACACCAAAAGTGTTTCCACATTGATAACACCATATAACCTTGGATACAAAATATTTGTATTCACATGAAAGCGTTAACATTAATGATAGACACAAAAGAAGAAAATAGTCAATACACAACTTGATTGTTTGGGATCTATAAAACAACCATTGGATTAGAATCAATTGTTTTGAAGTTTAAACAACTGTTCACAATATCTAATCTCAAAATGTGCGCTTCTATCTTGAAAGTTGACGAACATGAAAGCATGGAACTACATAAAATAGCTCGAGTAGGAAAAAGTAATGGCTATTTCTTATATATATATATATATATATATATATATATATATACACGTGAGTGTCTAGGTTAGATTACGCGCAACTCGACTATTCTTATGACAAACCACCGATCCTACTACATTATGCCGAGTCCACAACACATGACAAATGTTCAATCCTACTAAATTTGGTTATCAAGTCAATTCAAAGGAAATTAAGTCTTAGGTAGTTAGTCACTACGATTGAACTCATAATCTTAAGCACTTCAATACACATGACCTTTATTTGACTAGAAGGGCAAGCTTTTTTAAGGCGTGAAAGTTGGTAAGAAGTTGGAATTGAAGCATACATGAAGTAAGGATCCTTTTGTTGGATTTCGATTATAGACGCTGTAACTTCAACGACAACCGGAAGACAGCCCCTGCTTCTCCATGTTGCAATCTACATTCAAACACAAAACATCACAATCGAATCCAGAAAAAGTTGGATGACATAGTGAAATTTACAATTACAGATCAAAACGTAAGTTCAAGAATTAGCATAATGGAGACTAAACATGCAGCGGAAATAGGTCTAACAGTAGTATCCATAGAAGGTAAGCTTACTCTTCCGATAGCGGCAGCTATGGAGTCTGGGGAATCGGAGAAAATTGATTGACTAACGAAAAGCCATTCGCTCCAAGTGGACCAGGGCACCAATTTGCGGCTGAACGTCGACGAGTTCTCTTCTTCGGTCTCTACCGGCACTTCTTCAAACCCTAACAGCGACTCCATGAATAGCAAATCGAAGAATCGTACACAGAGAAGAAAGGATCAAAGAACAGTTGCAGTGAAACCAATAGTTGAGAATGATGGCTGACGCCGGCGGCCGCTGGAGTAGAGCAAAGCTCAATGCGGCGCGGTGGTGAATTTATATGTGGAAACTAGGGGTGCACACCAACCCGACAACCCGAAAAACCCGAACCAACCCAACCCAAATTGTCGGGTTGGGTTGGGTTGAA
>JBBMEF010000021.1:1166498-1183936 GCA_037832685.1 Sicyos baderoa | reverse complement strand
TGGTTTCCTCTACCAAGCTTGTGATTAATATTGTCAAAAATAAGATTGCCAAATTTCAAAATTGTTAGATAAGGCCCTTTGCCAGAATATATGTAAGGAAAATCAGAATTTCCCGTACATTTGAAAGGATATATAAAACTTCCCAACTTTGAAATATCAGATACAGTTAGCAAGACCAAGATGCCACAAAAACAAGCCGGTTTATGCATTTTGGTTCATTCAAATACCTATGGAAATTTCCATACAAGACTTGATAATTGGCAAGTTCGCAGTTTTTTGATCGAAATATTTATTTGTACGAACCGCTATCTCCATCTTTGAAGAAACATGAAAGCCAAAAGGGATTTCGCAAAACATCAATGAATAAAGAAGATGAGTAAGTGCATACACTTCTTCAGGTTCTCGGACATCAATTAACTGTGCCTCATTAAAAAAGTTTGGATCTTGCATTCTCAAATGAAGCTCCTCAGGTTGAATGTCCAGAAGTACTGGTTCTTCTCTAAGAGGAAGAATTAATGTGCAAAACATTATTCAATGATGCAGTGTCATGGTCTAGGATGTTTTCAAGTAATTAGGAAGAAAATTGTCTCGTGGTCATACCTCTCGGATAGAACTTGCAATAAATGCCATCCAAACTTTGTTTTACATTTTACCACTTTGTTTAAGGGTGCATTAAAGGCAGCCTCCTCAAACTCTGGTACCTGGACAGGTGTCACTATAGAAGATTGATCATGCTGTGGATAAAGAAAAATGAAAAGGCAAAAAACAATAACACAAAAAGTGAAGCAGCATAGCTATCATGGGTTAGCCTAATGGTTGTTAGGATCTCACAAATATCCCACATTGGAAAGTGGGAGAGTCCAACATTAATATAAAAGAGATATGGGTTACTCCCTTTGGTTTTGAGGTGGAACCTCATATTCTCTCACAATGGTCAGCAAGGTCTTGGATACCAAGAAGTTATAAGTTCAATTTATGGTGGTCATCTACCTAAGAATTGATTTTCTGCTTGTTTCCTTGAAAATCAAATATCGTAGGATCAAACGGTTGTCCCGTGAAAATAGTTCAATTTATGGTAGAGTGCTCTTTAACCTAGCTAAGAAATCCGTAGAACTAATTATAACCCCAGATAATTTGTATGAATAATCAAGTTTCAAGTTTCTTCATATTTAAGAATGTATAGGAGAAAATTAAATCATCAATTGACATCATACTGCGTATACCATTTGCCCCTTCTTCACCCATCCAAGCATTCCTCCTTCTTCTTTAGATGGACACAGTGAGTACTCCACAGCAAGGTCGCTAAGATCTTCACCTGAATGCAGCAAAGTAAAATAGAGCATGAGAACATTATTGAACAATTAGTCAGAAATACCACATATATCAACAATTAGATGAAAAATCATGTGTATATAATGCAATATTTGCAGTTGCACTATTGACTCTTGAATTTCGCTCATCTAATCTTTTCATGTCCCCTTGATATTTAATGGAAGCATGTCTCTAGTCAAAAATAAAATTTTAAAAAAATGTCCCATTGACCTGGATTTGATTCTACTATGTTGGAGAGGGAAAAAATCAACAACGTTTTGGTTTAGTACAACTTTGACCGTACTCGGCACTCCCATTGGAAGGGGGGGATAAGATGAAGTGTTTTATAGTTTATTATACAATGTTAATATGGATCGATACTAACCACGGGCAATTCTAAGCTGAAGATCCGATAAGAGCTTAATGTCATCCTCTTTAACAAGCAAGTGCTGCACCAATAATTCCCTACCATCTCCACTGCCTCCAGCAGAACTAAGAGAAGCTGAAAATGTCGGATATAAAAGACATGAACACCAAAATGGTTCATCATACAATTTAATGATGCTTGCATCTATTTGTAAGAGTGCGTAATTGATCAGCTTGTAACTTTTTTTAGTGAAACAGAGAGATGCATATTTAATGAAGTGAAACCTGAAATCTAGTTATTTTATCCACTTCCCCAATATATTAGGATGTTTTTGTAGTAGATAAATTTCATAAATAAAAACACACATGTATACGGACATCCTGCAATACATGAGATAATTGGATTGAATGATGAATACTATGAGCCTAGAGGTAAGGGCATGTATCTTCGACCAAGAGGTTGCAAATTCGAACCCTCCAACTAAAAATTGTTGTTGTACTGAAAAAAAAATAAAAATAATGCCTAAAGAACTCTCCCTCTCCCTCCCCCTCCCAATCCACACATCTATGTATTATATTCTTAGTCAAGTACTGTCCATTTTCCATTACCATTAGATACTAAAATTCTTGGGAACTTCTTCCCTTTTACCATAACATTGTCATTCCATTACATAAATTGCAGGACAAATTACAATAAGTTTAGGCCTTTTGAGATGAAGAGTATCGTGACAGGCCATGGTCTAACCACTTCCTTCTCATTTCCTCGAGTCAGCTATGGCATTAATTTGTAGAAAGTTGACAGGGACAGGCGTGGTTACCTCGGTATAGATACAACTTAGTTAGCTAAGACAACTAACACTTCTAGCTGATTAGATTATTCTGATACAATAAACCTACTCCACGGACAACTCCTTATTCAAATATGCAAGAAATTGAAATTCCCTAGGTTAACGCCTCTCTCTTTCAACAGCCAAACAATCATTACGATAAACAAAAACTTCAAAGTAGACATAGGAATGATGGATGGAATCTTCGAGAAACAACTGACCTGTTACTTTAGAGCTTGGATGATGAACGGACATTGGACGAATCCATAGATGCCGGCCGTGATTGAATCTTTTGCAAACAAATGAGCAAAATGGAGCAGAAATCGATGCAGAATGGAGATTAGAGTGAGAAATGCAAAGAGCCGGAACCCAACGCCGCGGCCGGACGGCGTTGAAGACCGGAGGTGCTAATGGAGGCAGGCGACTGCACCTCAACATTGAATCACTGAATCTTCTGGTTTCCGGCGAGTCTCAGATCGAATATGCTTATCGCCGCCGTAGCTCCCGCAGGTGAAATTTCGCTCCGGTTTGGCAGTTCTTCACTGCTGAATTAATCTTCGCGTGTATATCTCTATCTATCCGATTCTTGTCTTCTTTCTTTCTTTTTTTTGTCACAATTATAAATGTTTTTTTTTATGAAAACAATAAATGTTGTAGTGTTTTTTTTATTCAACATACTTTTTTAAGATAAACAAACAAGAATTGATTAATTCGAATCTTTCACTTTCCGTTATTATATATTTTTTAAAAAAAATTACAACACTAATTACTTCGAATTAAAATTAAAAGATGCAAAATTAATTTTGAGATTTTTCAATCAAGTTCAAAATGGGTTCATGTGAAGAAAAACAATCGTTCAATTCAAATTGATTCCATAATAGTAATAATATTACTATAATATTACTATTATATATATATATATATATGACCCAATATAGACAATTTTTAAAAAAATCGAAAAAGACAAACAATTTTTTAAATTTGTAGAGATAAAACTAAAAAATCAATTCACATTCTAGAAGAGAATGAGGCATCAATATTCTACTTCTAACAATGTTGAGAAAGAACTTTTCACATTTTCATAATTCTATTTCATTTTACTCGTACATCTTGCTTATATTCAGCTTGAGAGACGTCCATCCAAACATCGATTATCAAAATCGTATTTGTGATTATAATGTTGAACTGAGTTAACTTCAAACAAACAATGAACTATCAAAACACCGACCCTTTTAATATATATATATATGCTTTCAACTTTACTTCATTAATGCATTATTTCGTTTCTTTTTTCAAAAATTTTATTTCTTTTTCTCGATATTATTTTTTTATTGAACTTTAATGATTTTCAATTGGTTAACATTATTTGAATAATTTATTAATTAATTTTAGATATATAATTATTTTTTTAGTATAAATTGAGAGAATGATACTAAAAACCCTATAAAAAGAGTATAACTACTATCAATTAAACTAGAGTTAAATATCGATATACATATATTAAATTTAAATTAATTTAAAAATTATTTATATATACATGTATAAGTAAATTATTTTTCTGCCTTATTCATCTAACACTAATACGAGTTCTAACTATGATTTCTAATCACTAATAATTTAAATGTGTGCCATTATTAAATGCGAGCCAACTAGAGCAGTAGCAATAAAATTATGGTTTTTTTTTTTTTTTTTGAAATTATGCTCCTAACACATTGAACAAGTTAAAAACAAGGAGTGAAAAAAAAAGGTAAAAAATCAAACGTGAAAGTGGAAGAACAAAGGTAGGTGATTACGTGGCATACACGTACCCTGGAGGGTAAGCAAAAGTCAAAGGGTCAGTTTGAAAAGCTAAAACAATAATAATAATAATAATAATAATAATTAATAAAAATAAAAAATAAAATAATAATGTTTATAAATTTGTCACACCCCGTCTGGTGCGACGGCTTTTGGTCTCATTTTCCTCCGCCCCCTTCAAACTTTCCTCTTCGATTCTCCGATCAAAAAAATGGGCAAAAAATGGAAGCTCGTCGGAATCCCCAGCTGCTCCATCTGCCGGACTCACTACGACGAGGATTCCCGATCCCCTCTCCTTCTTCAATGCGGCCACACGTTCTGCAAGCACTGCCTCTCCCAAATTCTCGCTCCAACCCCCCCAAAACCCTCTCTCACTTGCCCCAAATGCCGCCATGTCTCCGCCGTCGGCAACTCCCTGCTCTCTCTCCCCAAGAATTTCGCTATTCTACCCCTGATCTCCCCCTCCTCCGTTTCTCCCTCTGCCGAGGTTACCGACAGCGACGAGGACGACGAGGACGATGCCGGAGCCGACCGGAAGGGGAGTTCGGGCTGCGGAGAGGGGTTTGGGGACCATGAGTTGAAGTTGGTGCGGAAGATCGAGGGAGGGATGAGGGAGGAGATGGAGCTTTGGTTCGGATGGTTCAGGTCTAGGGTTGGCGGGTGTCGGCACAGAGTGGCGGTGAAGCGGGTGAGGGTGGGGAATGTTGGGGATTTGGATTGGGTGGAGAAGCAGCTGGAGAAGCTGAGGCGTGCCTCCATTTGGTGCAGGAATGTGTGTTCGTTTCTTGGCGTGGTGAAGTTGGAGGATCATCTTTGCATTGTTATGGACTGGTTCCCCGGGTCGGTTCAGTCCGAGATGCAGCGGAGTGGCGGTCGCCTCACTCTCGATCAGATTTTGAGGTGGCGTTTTTTTTTTTCTCATCTTTTATAGCTTTTGAGTTTCCTTAACCAGTCTGCTTAGACTGGATCAGTCGCTAGATCGCAATCTAAATGGACATAGATTTCACTCGGAACATATTTTAGTTAGAAGATAGATTGTTGTTGTCTTCCTTTATTTATTTTTTTTTCATCCGTGACGGTCTGGACCAGCTTTTGCGTACCTTGACTAATATTTTTTTTGGTAGAAACACATTGACTAATGTTTTTTTGGTAGAACGCAGCTTGACTAATGTTACAGGATATACCGCATGACCCTATAATATTTGGATATCAAGGAAACCGGTAGGAAATTAATTCCTAAGTAGATGGCCATGATGCATTAAACCTATCACCTTATGCATTCCTAATCCTCTTTAATCAATTGAGCCACTCCATGATAGTTAATATTGTTATTATTACTTTTTTTTTTTTTTTGGATAAAAAACGATTTTGCTGATCAAATGAAATACAAATGATGGAAGGTATACCTCAACCCATGTTAAGGAAGTTACAGAAGTAAAAAAAAATTCCAGTCTGCACGTAGAGAAGTAGGTCATTATTATACGATGGATTGGACTAGATGGACCAATACATAGCTATGTAGTCAAGGCACAATTCCCCGTCGTAGAGAAAAATCTCCTTTTTAATTTCTAGCCACAAGGTCCATAAAAATGTTAGGATGAAATTAGCAGAAATGTTTTTTTTTAGTTCGGCAACAATATTTGGGGGTTAGGTGATTAAAACTGCGACCTCTTAGTCAATGATACATGTCAATTACCATTAAGCTAAGCTCACATTAACAAATAGCTACTGTGTTTTAGCCTTAGAATTACAAGGACACCCTCCTAAAAGGAATTAGAAGAAGACTATTGGTGTTATTTTTATTGTTTTTTTGTGGATAAAAACGAGCTTTCATTGTAAGAGAGGTTTATCCACCACATTTCCTCACAAGAGAAAGGTTCATAGTCTTTCATTTCTTTTTTTTTTTTTGGAAAAAGAAACAATTTCCTTGATAATGTGAATAGGAGTAAACTCCGGGCACAAATAGGGGGAAGTTACATGAATAGATTTTAATTAGAAATAAAGTAAGATAAACTATATGAAGGAAGGTGTTTATCTAATATGTTGTCAAAAGACTTTGTAACATCTTTGAAAATCCGATCATTTCGTTCATCCAATATTGTCCATAAGAATGCACGTGAAAAAGAAAGTCATAAGAACTTATGTCTTACACTAAAAGGGTGACCCACAAAAATGAAGAAAAAAAGTTTTGATGTCATTTGGGAATGGGATGGGCCAATAAAAGTATTCAAAATCGTCATCCAAAAGTGGTTTGCCCAAGGACAGTGAATGAAAAGATGAACTTGTCGTTCATTGTTTTGCACATAGTACACTAACCAGGAGAAATAGACATGTAAGCCATTTTCCTTTGCGATCTTCAGTTGTATTAATGCCACCAAGACTTAATTCTGACAGGAAAACCTTTATCTTCTTTGGATGGAAATCTTTCCATACAGCTGAATACAGTTGTTTCATAAGTGAGTCCTCAACTCCAACTAAGCTTTCCATAAAAGGAGTTGTAAAAGTTTTGGTTGGATCATTAGACCATATCCAAGAATCTAGGACACCTGGAAGGTAAATAGAGTCCAACAAACAAGTTAGATCGGTCCACTTAGTCAGTTCAAAACCATTTAAATTTCTTTAAAGCCTCAGAGGATTTTTTTCTTCTTCTTTAGTTGAGCTATAGCGTTCGCTACACTTAACTCCCAACGAGTGGTTAGACAGAATAGTTGAGGAAAAGCTCTACTAATCCCAAACCAAAACAACCTTTCCCAGATCTATGAAAGGTGAAAGGTTGAAGGTCCACAACAAGTAACATAGATGAAAAAGTTTATTTTGTATGAGAGTTGCTGACTGCTGAGGGCCAACATTGTTTTATGTTCTATAAGGCCTTGCACATTCTAGGGGAGGGGCGAAGTTGTAAAGTTTTCGAAGCCGCAAATGAGCCAAGAGTCAGACCAGAAAGAGGAAGAACAGAACGACCATTTTCCTAACATCGATCTACTCTATCAACCATAGTATTTAACGCCAAACAAATAAATCTCCATGGATCTTTATGAACAGTAGATCTCACTGACTTAGGCCAGCCACAACCGCTTGATGATGCATAATATTTTGCATCAATTTGTTTCCTCACATGGCATGGTCTTAATTAAGAAAAGTGCCAAATCCATTTGGATAATAAAGCTTCATTTCTTTGGAATTGCATAGTCTCCCATTTCACATTATGCAAAAAAAATTATTGGATCGATTTATAATATTAAGAGGAGCCAGGGACAAAGATAAGTAATAATTAGGCATGCTCGCAAGAGTTGCTTCAATCAACGTCACAACTATGCTAATCTTTTGATATTATCATCTGTAGGTATGATTATTCTAGAAACTCCGTGCTTCTTATTAATATTCTACTTGCTTGTAATATGTATTTATGAATGCAGATTTGGGGCAGACATTGCACGTGCAGTGGTTGAACTTCATGCAGCTGATGTTTTGTGTATGGATTTGAAACCATCCAATTTTCTCTTGGATGAAAATGGACATGCTGTGGTTTCCGATTATGGGCTGCCATTGATCTTGAAAAAGCCTTGTCATAGAGCAGGCATTTTTCCACCAGAGCATGAGTCATCGAAACAGCATTGGTGTCTGGAGTGTCTGTTTTTGAGTCCGCATTATAGATCTCCAGAGGCGTGGGAGCCTTTGAAGAGACCATTGCATTTATTCAGGGATGATGGAATTGGCATATCCACTCAATCTGATGCATGGAGCTTTGGTTGTGCCCTTGTGGAATTGTGCACTGGTTCCACCCCGTATGTTTCTTTTTAGTTTTATTTCTTCCATATTTTATGGACAATTGTATTCTTTGCTAATTGAAGATGGGTTCCTCAGGTGGGCTGACCTAAGTGAAGAAGAAATTTATCGTGCTGTTGTCAAAGAAGGTAGGTTACCTCCACAGTATTCAAGTATTGTAGGTGTCGGCATTCCTAGAGAATTATGGAAGATGATTGGTGAGTGCCTACAATACAAGCCATTGAAAAGACCAACTTTTCATGCGATGCTTGCCATATTTCTTCGACATCTACAAGGGATTCACCGCCCCCCTACTAGACCTAACTCGTGAGTTTCCTTGATTTTTTTTTTTTGTATTGCAAAATTATTTAATCACATAACAACAATATATATATTTTTTCGTGTTCCCAAGGGGTGGCACAAGTGGTTGAAGGCTTGGGTTTTGAAGGTGTGCTCTCCTCAAGGTCCCAGATTCAAAAGAAGAAAAAAAAAGAGTCCTATTTGTATTCCTTTAGCCCTCCGGTGTTGAATCACTTTCAACATCTGTACATTTTTTCAAAAAGAAAATTACAGTGGGGCTCTGCCCAAAAAAAATGGAAAATAAAAAGAAGCCCAATTAGAGTTCCCGAATAATATATATATAAAGTATATGCACAATAAAAACACTTTAACCTTCATTCATGGAAATATATAAAACATATATAAGATTCAACTATTAACCTTTATTAGTAAAAAAACAAATAAAACACACAAACTCATAAGGTGTGCGCCTCTGAGCACGAAAAGTGCCAAAAGGCGCGCTCGCCTAGACTCGCGCCTTTTAGAACACTGGATATATATATGAATATATATATATATATATATTATTTTGATTAGTTCATCTTAGAGCTGAGCTTAGTTTTGATTTGGGCTAATTGTCTTTTGTGTCTTGCTTAGCTAGGGCCTCCTCACTTTTGTATTTTCAATAAAGTGGTTTCTTATGTAACACCCCAAGAAGTTGATACATTTTATGCATTTGCTTTGTGGAATCCAGCGAGGTGGCAAGTTCTCCTCGTATTGATAGGTTGGAACAATCCCCTACCTCTGTCTTGGACATCCTTCAGGTTAAAAGCAACCACCTTCATCAACTTGTTTCAGACGGGGATGTTAATGGGGTCAGGTTAGGCTATCTTGTCACACGTGCTCTCTTTTAGTAATCTTTTTCAGCTGTTGAAATCTGCGACTCATTGAACCCACATCTGCAGAGATCTTCTTTCCAAGTCTGCGTCAGGGAATAATAGCAGCTCTGTCATCTCTTTGCTTGAAGCTCATAATTCAGAAGGACAAACTGCTCTGCACTTGGCTTGCAGAAGGGGATCACCAGAACTGGTTGATGCAATCTTGGAGTATAGCGATGCCGATATAGATTCCCCTGATGAAAACGGAAATCCACCAATCGTGTTTGCTTTAGCCGTTGGATCTGCTGAATGTGTGCGTGCACTTATCAGGAAATCTGCTAATGGTATGTTTAGGTTGATGGAAGGATTTGGTCGGTCTGTGGCTCATGTTTGTGCATATTATGGGCATCCTGATTGCATGCGTGTAAGTTGTTACACATCCACCTTCTAGGCATGTATTGTTTGATTTTCTTTTGATATATACTCTCGGATGGTCAGACTATTGTGGTGATTACAGGAGCTACTTCAGGCAGGGGCCAATCCGAATGCAGTTGACGATAATGGTGAATCTGTACTGTATGTGGCTATTGCAAAGAAATTTACTCATTGTGCAATTGTAATCATGGAGCATGGTGGTTGCAAATCAATGGGGTTTCTGAATTCAAAAAACTTAACGTAAGTTTGAAAACTTTTTTTGTTGTTTTATATTTTATAAATGGGCAATTTGCTTTACTGGAATTACCATTGCCTCATCATTCATAAACTTCTAATAAGAAATAAAATTCAAACTCTTCGTTGGGCATGCATGCTTGTGCACGTTATCAAATGAAGGAAGGATAATCAGGAACTAGTGTTTCTTTTGTGTTTGACTTATATATATTTTTTAAGTTACTTGATTTCAAATACTTCAAGGCTGGATGGTAGTGTCTGGCAATTAGTTGAGATATGTGAATTTTTGCTTTAAACATTTCTTTCTTTTCTCTCAAATAAAAGATTTGTTTTCTGATTTTTTTCTTCTTCACACCGGAATGTTCTAAGAGGCATCCTCCAAAACTCTACCTAAGGAAGGAGTTAAAGGAAGTACCCTGCATGAGACAATTGATCCTCTTCTTCAAAGAGGCATCCTCCAAAAGTCTGAATGTTCTTCTTCAACTTCTCCAAAAGATAGTAAAGACCGTCTATCAATTAATTCTGAAATCATTAATTTCCTTTTCTTGGCTGCTTAAACCGATGGAAAAAATTCGTATTTTTATCTTCTTCATCTGACCACTGAAGTTTGCATTTTTAAATCAAAATTTCCTCTTTCGTTTTTTGTCCAGTTAAAGGAGCAATACTCCAATTTGGAATCATAATGCTCAATCTCCTACTCCTTCAACATTTGCTCATCACTGTTTCTTGGCCGCTTCATACTTGTCAAACCAAACTTTAATCACCGACTTTAAGTTTCAGTTTTGTTATTAGCCAAAATCATATCATTTTAACCAGGTCAACCATATGAATACGATCGGTCTTCAAGAAGAGAAATGCTTATATATTTCAGCTTTACTCTTCTCTTTTTTGCAAGGATGCTTATTATTTAGTGAACTTCCTTGCTCACTTCCTCTGGAAACTATGTAATGAACTATGCAAATATTATAATTCTGACATTCTTTCTTGTGCTAATGAAGTCCTCTTAGGATGTATGATCAATATGCAGCGGTCTTGTCCCAGAAGCTGCAGTATTGTTGTTCCATGCTAATGATAACTGTGTTGCTTACCAAACATTTTCTATTGTTATGTTATGATCAACAGGCCTCTGCATATGTGCATCACAACCTTAAACGTAGATGTTGTTAAGAGGTGGGCTGAACTTGCATCGCCTGAGGAGATTTCTGAAGCTATTGATATACCAAGTTCCACAGGAACCGCTTTATGCATGGCAGCTGCTCTTAAGAAAGACCGTGAGATAGGTAAACTGGACATCGGGATTTATCTGTGTTCTTTTTCAGCCTCTTCTTTATATGACTTTCCTTCTGCATTAGAAGTGGTTTGACACCTATGTGTTGCATCCCACCTAGAAATATAATTACCATATAAACTTTAGCCACTAAAACGGCTGGATACAGTCTTGCATCCCTTCTATAGAACTTCAGAATTGACCCCTTCTATTTTCTTCCTTTGGTCTTCCTCCAACGACCCCCTCTTCATGGTCTTGAAAATCTAGAGAGACTGACACATTGCCAATCCTAATTCCCTTATTGGAAATTCCTAATTTGATTATGGTTTAGTATCAATTCAATTGCCTTGTCTACTTTTGTTTCTATCTGATTTCCTTGCCGTTTACTCTCTGTAGAGGGAAGAGAGCTTGTCAGAATTCTGCTCAAGGCTAAAGCTGATCCAGCAGCTCAAGATCCCCAACAATATCGCACAGTTCTGCATACAGCTGCCATGGCTAATGACATCGAGCTGGTGAAGGTGACATCGACATTTTATTCTTTCTCATGCCTGGATTTATTTCATGGTTGTAGGGGACTGACAAAATGTGGTAGCTCAAAATTTCTAGTGTTACTGGTTTTTCTAGATTATTCTTGATGCTGGAGTGGATGTAAATATCAGAAACATACACAACACAATACCTCTTCATTTGGCACTGGCGAGAGGTGCAAAACCATGTGTTCAATTACTCTTATCTGCTGGAGCGAACTGTAATTTACAGGTTAGCCTTCTCTATGCGTTACTAAATGCTGTTTAATGCGGTTGAAGATAACTTGTGGACAATGCCATTCATGTAGTTGATGGAAGGTCCATTTTCCCCCATATAAATACTTCTATTTTTTTAAAGTGTATTTCCATCTTGAAGACTTTTTTGGGTGAATGTAATTAGGATGATGATGGTGACAATGCATTTCATATAGCAGCAGATGCAGCAAAGTTCATACGTGAATGTCTTGGATGCATTTTATTGATATTAAAATATCCAGGTGCTGATATTGGCGTAAGAAACCACAGGCAAGTGTTGTGAATATAACAATTGCTTATCAGAATATTTTTTGCGATTTTTTTTTGAAAGCCACGATTTTCTTCTTCTAGTGAAGTATTTCCATTTGCATATTTTAATATTCTTCTTCTCATCTGGCACATTTTATCAAATTGATGTATGTATTATTTTAATTTGTCAATGACTCTCTTAATGGCTGGAAAATAGTGGTAAGACATTCGGGGACTTGTTGGAAGCCCTACCTCGGGAATGGATTTTTGAAGAGCTTATGGATGCGCTAGGAGAGAAGGGTATTCATTTGTCCCCAACAATGTGAGTGAAGTTCTATTATACTGATCTTTTTATTGCAGAATTTTGTAGTTATTGAGTTCACTGACTACCGCCAACTTTGTATTTTCGCCTTCTAGATTTCAAGTGGGTGATTGGGTGAAATTTAAGAGATGTGTAGCCAATCCTGCATATGGTTGGCAAGGTGCAGGGCCCAGGAGTGTTGGATTTGTGCAGGGTTCCCAAAGTAATGATGGTCTTTCTGTATCATTTTGCTCTGGTGTCGCACATGTTTTGGCAGATGAAATTATCAAAGTTATTCCTATGGATAGGGGACAGCTGGTGCAACTTAAACCTGACGTGAGAGAGCCAAGGTTAGATGTTTTGTGGGTTTCACTTAGAGATAGAAAGTTTAAAGATCCCTGGCCTTTTCTTGTTCCTCTTTTGAATTAATATCGATAATGGTAAAGTGCTACTGTATTAGGGCACTACAATGTCTGGATGTCCTCTTCAATCACTAAACAGATAATGGTCCATTTCATTCGGTGGAGCATAAAAATAATTCTCATTTTCTTTCCATATTACATTACAACCAACCACCACGAAGAAGACCTTGAGAACCAAAAATTTATGAGTTCAATTTAGGGTAGTCACCTACTAAGGAATTAGCCTTCTATCAATTTTCTTGACAACCAAATGTTGTAGAAGTGGTTTATTCCGTGAGAATAGTTGAGATGTGCATAAGCTGACCTCAAACACTCACAAATATTATTTTTTTAAAAACATACAAGCTCTCCATTTTGTCGGGAGGAAGAAATATGCAGGTAGGATGAAATGTACATAAAGCCCGCTAGTATTTTTTCAGGAAGAAGAAATATGCGGTTAGGATGAAATGTACATGAAGCCCACTAGATATTGAACAAGTTGTAATTTGCACTCATTGGAGAAACCTTTTGTAACTTGTTTAGTTTTGACTGCCATGTGCAATGCAAGTATTTTATTTATTTATTTTAATTATTTTTTTATCAGTGGAACTTTGCTTGAAAAAAGGTTTCATTAAGTGTGGACGTAATTCTTATCAGGTTTAAGTTGCTTGGTCAATCACGTGACAGTATTGGAACTGTCTTGTGTATTGATGATGAAGAAGGAATTATACGAATTGGATTTACCGGTGCATCAAGAGGATGGCAAGCTGACCCTGCAGATTTTCAAAGACTTCAAGAATTCAAAGTTGGTGATTGGATCCGTGTACGCTATACAGTGCCCACTGCGAAGCATGGATTTGGAGATGTAACTCCAGGGAGTATTGGAGTTGTGTATGGTATCAGACCAGACAGTAGTCTGCTGATAGAATTCTGTTATTTGCCTAGCCCATGGCTTTGTGAACCAGAGGAGATTGAACTTGTTGTCCCCTTCAAGGCGAGTGCTTCATGCTCCCTATTTTTAGTATGGTTTAAATTTAACCTGAGCCTCATTTCTTTTATTCATATTGTAACTAGATATGTTTACTTCCGTATAGATTGGAGAGCAAGTATGCGTTAAACGCTCTATATCTGAACCTAGATTCCCTTGGGATGGTGAGACACATAATAGCGTTGGAAAAGTTAGTGATATTGAAAGTAATGGTCTCCTAATAATTGATTTACCAAGTCGAAATGCACCATGGAAAGTAGATCCATCTGACATGGAGAAGGTGGAAAAATATAAGGTATTTTCTTTTTGGGAAAGGCATAAAATACTAGCACTTGAAATCAAGCATGAGTGTCACCTGATTTTCTTTTTGCCTCTGCACAAACAGGTCGGCGATTGGGTCAGGGTGAAAGCATCCGTACCGTCTCCAAAGTATGGGTGGGATGATGTACCTCGAAGCAGCATTGGAATAATATTTTCATTAGAGGAGGATGGAGATGTGGATGTTGCATTTTGCTTCAGGAGTAAAACTTTCCCTTGCTCTGTTACAGACATTGAAAAAGTGTCACCTTTTGAAGTGGGACAGGAGATTCACATCCTGCCGTCTGTAACTCAACCATTACTAGGGTGGTCAGATGAAACCCCAGCCTCGTCAGGAAAAACTGAAAGAATCGACATGGACGGGACTCTAAATGTTAGCTCCTGTACTTCACTTTTCTCTTGGAGTGTATATTTTTTTAGCTAAAGATGGAACTTGAAATGTTGTTTGAAGTAACTTTTTTTCTTCTGTATTTTAGGTGAGAGTATGTGGAAAGAAAAAATTGTGGAGAGTTGCTCCGGGTGATGCAGAAAAGCTATCAGGATTGGCAGTGGGTGACTGGGTCAGAATTAAGCAATGTTTGGGAACGAAATCGAATTATGAATCAAACAATACTGGGAAGGAAAATATAGCAGTAGTTTACAGCATACAAGATTACTCTTATTTAGAATTGGCTAGTTGTTTTCACGAGGGGAAGTTATTTGTACACTGCACAGAAGTGGAAAAAGTTTCTCCGGTCAAAATCGGCCAGTATGTACATTTCCGTGCTGGATTGGCTAAACCGAGATGGGGATGGAGAGGTGCTAATCCCAATTCAAGGGGTGTTGTGACTGCTGTGAATGCTAATGGAGAATTAAGAGTTTCACTGTTTGGCTTGTCCGGATGGTGGAGAGGAGATCCTGCAGATTTTGAGATAGAGCAAATGTATGGTGTGGGAGAATGGGTGAAACTAAAGGATGATACCGATGGACGGTTATCATTGCCAGCCGGGAGTGTTGGTGTCGTACAAGGATTAAGTTATCATGAAAATGAATGGGAGGGTTCTGTCCTCGTAGGATTCTGTAGAGAACCAGAGTTGTGGGTGGGACACACTTCGAAACTCGAAAAGGCGGACAGATTTTGTATAGGACAGCGTGTGAAGGTGAAGTCTTGCGTACCAAATCCACGATTTGGGTGGCTGGGCCACTCTCATTCCAGCATTGTCTCTATAACAGCCATTGATGCAGATGGCAAAATAAAAGTATCTTCTCCATCTGCTCAAAAGCCATGGACACTTGATCCATCGGAAGTCGACCTGGTAGAGGAAGAGAAACTCAACATTGGAGACTGGGTAAAGGTCAAGCCATCTATCGTAATGCCTGTTTATCATTGGGGGGACGTATCTCGTCAAAGTGTAGGGGTAATCCACAAGATGGAGGACGGGGAGCTTTGGGTCGCCTTCTGCTTTATGGAGCAGCTGTGGGTATGCAAGGACTCGGAGGTGGAGAAGGTGAGGCCATTAAGAGACAGCGACGCAGTGCGATTTCGGGAAGGATTAAAGATTCCTAGATGGGGATGGGGAATGGAAACTCATGCCAGTAAAGGGCAAGTAGTAGGGGTTGATGCAAATGGAAAAGTAAGGGTTAGGTTCAGGTGGAGGGAAGGACGCCCTTGGATAGGAGACCCTGCTGACCTTGTTCTTGACGACAGTACTTGATCTTTGATTTAGAAGCCTAAATTTAAAGGTCTGCATGCCAACTCAACGCTTCCGTAGAGAACGATCGACAGGCATTTACAAGCGGGTGGGACTTCGGTTCCAAATCGGGCGGTATGCCATGTACGTTTTAGTGTGTGGAGTATTACACGTAAATGCTTTAGAGGGTTGCAGTTGGAGATGAAGATGATCTATGGTATATAGAGTTGCAAGAAACAACAGACCAATGCCCCTTTTAAGTATCGTTATGGTTGTAGATAAAGTTTGAGTTATATAAAGAAATCCTTAGTTATTCGAGGGGTGATATTATTTATGTATGTATGGTATGTACATATAATTTTCTGATCACTAAAAAACAATGAAATAATTACTATATGATTTTGTTAGTACAATTCAATTACACAACCTAAAATTGTGATGTACTAAAATTGAGATGTACCAAAAATTGAGATGATTTTGTTATGAGTAAAAAAAATGAAAAATGAATGCAAGTGGAAGAAAAAAATAGGTTAAGATGATGAAATAATAAAAAAATGTTACACATAAATTGGAATTGAATTTGGGGAATGAGAATTTTGAAGATCCAAATTCAATAAGACACTAACTTATTTTATAAAAATATGTGCATTTTTATTTAATATATACAATAACGTGTATTTTAAATTTTTTACTAGTATATTAAGTTGACAATTAATAGATAAATATTTTGTTTCTAAAATAAAATAAAATTATTTTATGAAAAAAAGTTAATATAAATAAATTAATTAATAACCTACTATTTATAATGATATGTTCATTATAATTATGATAACAATTTTGTTAAAGTTATTAATGAAATTATTCCGAAATAAAATTAACAAAGAAAAAAAGTTAATTATAATATATATATATATATATATGAAAAGATAAATTTAGAAAAAAAGTATAGTAATTTTTAAAAAAATTCAATTACACAATAATTACAATAATTATGTATTCATTAATATATATCTCATTTTATAAAGTAATAGCATTTTTAATCAATATATATATAAAATAACGTGTATATTTTGAAACTTTCATTAATTTATTAAATTGAAATAGATAAATATTTTGTTCCTACAACAAAATAAAATTATTTTACAATAAAAAAATAATATAACGGTTATTTAAATTATTTAATGAATAATGACATATGAGTATTATTTATATTAGTATATACATTAGAGTAAAACTTCCCTACCGAGGATGGGTAGGGGAGCCCTACTCTATACATTATAATTATTATGATAACAAAAAAAAAAAAATTAGTTATGAATGAAACTAATCTATAAATTGAAAAAAGTATATATATTTTTAAAGTTTAAAAAAGAAATATATTAATTTTTCACAAAAATTTTAATTACACCATAATTGCAAAATTTGTGAAATCATTATTATATTAATAACAAAAACATTACAATAACTTTCAAGTATCAATTTTACAAAATTAATTTGGTTAAACTACCATTTTGGTCCCTCAACTATCATGAAAGTTCCATTTTGGTCCCTGAACTTTCAAAAGTCCAAT
>JBBMEF010000021.1:1138537-1166398 GCA_037832685.1 Sicyos baderoa | reverse complement strand
ACATTTAAGAAACTTGAAGGACTAAAATTGGACATTTAAAAGTTGAGGGACCAAAGTAGAACAAAAATGATAGTTGAAGGACTAAAATTGGACTTTTGAAAGTTGAGGGACCAAAATAGAACTTTCATGATAGTTGAAGGACCAAAATGGTAGTTTAACCAATTAATTTTTTCTTCAACTTCTCTTACAAACATTCATATTCAAACAAAGTTTTTCCGCAACCTCTTTTAAATCACTCGATTCTTCTTCTTCCTCTCCATTTCCCCCAAACCAAATAGCCCTTTAGAAATCACCAGCTCACTAATTCATTCAATACAAGTTTACATTTGTGTTCTATGATGCTAAACTCTAATGTACTTACAAATGGCCTTCTACTTAGGCAAGGCAGACTGAACATTTTATTTGAAGAATGGAAGAGAGAACAAGAATGATTTATTCTTGCTCACCAAAGTCAGTACTCTTACAGTATGAGCTCCACTGCCCATCTTCCTTCATGTCAATGGTGCTTAAGTTGACAATTGTTTTCAATTTCAAGTGATTGGGGCATGGGGGCCGGCGGAGTTCGGATTTGATGATTCGGACGGCGTCCATGCATAGACGAGCAAGCCCAGAACAAGAATGATAGCTCCAGCCACAAACCCTGTTGGAAGCGCAGATGGGATGCCGATGTACGGGAGGGGCAAAGTGAACATATAGATTGAAATTGGCACTGTATTGGAAAAGGAAAACGTAACTGAAAGTAAATAGGTGATAAGATAAAGCAACCAATCTTTAGAGGATAAGCAATAATGAGGAGAAATTGTGACATTGCTCGACTTAGGTGCGTGTATGTTTCAAGGAACTAACGCTAAGTCCGAAGAGTGGCTAATGGCTGGCCATTGCTGAAAGAGGTGATAACAGGCAATTCAACATTACAGACTTTGAAGATGTCAATTTTACTAGAGAGGGGAATTCATTTAGCACAGAAGAAAGGCTTTCGATCTATTATTGTTATATCGAACTGTTAAGGATAAGCAAAAGTAATATGAGCGTGCTGCGTAGAGAAGCGAGAAAGTACCTGAGAAAGTGGATGCAAGAGAAGAAACCACAGCGGAAGAGATTTTGAGGAGATGCAACAATGAAACGTTAAATCCTATATTTACAAGTATAAAAAGAAGAGGTAGCAGTGGTGCACCATCACATCCTGTCATCAGAAATACTTTTTAGTGTCTAAAAACCCCACATTTGAAATGATAATGTACTATAGCATTTGAGAGTCCAAGCTCGCATTGTGCAAAACTATTGAACTCTCTTCTCCCTCGAAAGGGCACACGTTTTCAGGAAGAAATAGATATATATACACGCGCATGCCGCATACTATTGGAACATATAAAAGACGTAGACGAACTTACCACTAAAAGTACCACAATTTAGAAAACAGGCTGTGCCATCTCTGAGATAGCTCGGCAGTTGACTAAATGGAATACCCCACAACTTAGACAAGAACGGTAGGAGAGCCAATATGAAAACTGCCTGCACTTGGGAATGAAGAACAGAACTCCTTTATCTTTAATTTAAAGTACAAGTCAGAAGAATAGAAATTTGGTAATGAAGAACAGATGTATCTAACTGATGGTGTTACCTACCTGGAAAGCCGATCCAAACGAATTTACGACAAATAAGTCGATCGTCCTGCCCTGTACAGAAGCAATTCATATTGCAATTTTACTCCAAGCATCAAGGATTCAAGCGTTGATAACCCTACTAATATGAAATATGCATAAATGAACTCAAATAGCATACATCCCCCTATAAAATTTGATGCATGAAATTGGTTCACTTTAAAAACAAAGAGCCAGTTTCTTGTCTGGTTAAACAATTGGTTTACACTTATGTTAGATTTTAATAATCAGAATTGATACAATTTTTATTTAAAAAATAAAGAAACATAACAAGACAGATTATTGTTTCTTATCCAAAAAGAGAGAACAAATACTGCATCATGATATACCTTCAATTGACGGGAAGCATCCAAGAAGATGATTTCCTACATATAGAATTTTAAATTGTTAAAGAAAAAACATGCGCAATTTACCGGGAAACCGAATATTATTTTACCACCAACTACCTTCAAAACTGTATCAGCTGCTTGGAACAAGAATGAGATTATCATCAGAAGGCTCCAAAATATGCCGGCTTCCTTCAAGGAATGCCCAGCGCTGGAACCACTGCAGATGTATGCAGGCAAAAGAAAAACTCTTAGCAAACCAGAAGTTAGAGCGTTGAGAATCAGATTCATAAGCACTTAAAAGAGGGATTAATTTCCTATAATTTTTCTTGACAACCAAATGTATAAAAACGGAAAACCTACCCACTGATATAAAAAAAAACAAAAAAGAGAAATTTTGTTGTAAATAGAAAATTCTAACATTCATATTAAATTATAGCAACTTTTTAAAAATATTTTATACATATCAAAATATTTCAAGTTTAACTTGATCGAAGCCTACGAGTTTCAAGTTTCACTTGATTGTCTATCAGTTTTTTGGCTATCAATTTAACTTGATTAACTATATTTGAATTCTTTTCTAAAATTTTGACATCTGGAGAATATTTTCCTTATTTTTGCTACTCATGAAAAATCCCCAAAAATAATTATGTAGACATGGTAAGGATCATAGTATAAGACAATATCTTGGGAGGAATTTTGGCCAGATGCAATTAAATTGTAATAGATATTTGGAAACATTTCCCCAGCTTAGTAAAATGGCTTCGGGCGATAATCTATTTACAAGTTAAAAAGCTGGTCATAGGATCTTAACTTCTCTGAGAAAACTTTGGTTTAAAGACCTTATGCCATTCAGAAAAGCTTCACATCAATTAAAGACCTCCAATGCCAATAAGCTGCAAGATTTTTAAATTTATTTTTTGTTACTGGATAGTTCCATGACTTCCAGCATAGAATGCTAAATGCAAAGTCTTAACTGATCAAAAGAGTTCAGAAATATTTGAAAATTAATATCCCTCTCTCTACCTTGAGAATTTATCCCTTCTTATTACATCACCTGATCAGTTAACTTGAATCGTGTATTTTTTTGGAGAGAAAGAATTAGTTTAAAGGTACGCTTCAGGAATACGTCCTCAAAGTTTAGCTGCAGTACTAGTTCATGTACAATCAAAGAAAATGCTTTTTATTCAAGTACATGATGAGCATCTAAGATAGTATTGTTATTTCGAGCGTGAAGAAGTACCGATAACTGATAATGAAAATTACCTTGCCACAGTAATGATTACACCAATGGAAACAAGAAAACACCCGAAAAGTTGATTGCTCTTGTACCTCCGCTTAAGAAAAATAATTGATAGGAGAATTTGCCACACAAGAAAAGTCTGCAAACAAAACGGACCATACTAACTAGAATGAGTATTGTGTAGAAATACTGACAAAGAGAAGGCTATAAGAAAATATCTGTAATATTAGAGTTACTGAGTTTACTCGACCTATATATTTAACAGAGAATCTGTAATATTAGTGGTTACTGAAATTACTCGGCCTGAAATTACTCGGCCTATATATAACAAGAAGCTGGTTGACTTCTATATAAGGAACTACTTGTTTGTTAAATAATCCAATAAAAAAAACGCATGTGCTCCATTATTAGGATAGTAAAACTTAATTCAGCACAAGCAGTCTTTGAAACGAGCAACTAATTAAAATTAGCAGGGAAATGCTCGCTCTGCTTTACCTGAGACAAAATTGGAATTGATGCTCCAGAAAGAATGGCTGATCCAAGAAAAATAACACGAGTTAGTTAAGAGGAATTCAAATGTGACAATGGTGCAAAAATATAAATACAAAATTGTAACAATAACAGACCGTGATGACAACTGACTCGAAAAATGATTAGCATCCAAAAAAGCTAAGAAAAATGTAGCAAGTTTAGGCCCCTTTTAATGATGCCTTTGTTTTGTTTTTGAAAGCTTTGATCATAATTTTTTTGCACAGTTTTTGAAAGCTTTGATCATAATTTCTTTGCACAGTTTGATCATAATCTTAATAATAAAATGTTCAGTCCCTCTAAATCGCCAAAAAACCCATGATAGTTATGGTCCTCCTTTTCAATCAAGGATGAAGTATAGACAACGACCAAACTATGCTTAATATAAAATTATTTGGATAAGAAACAATTTTATTCATTCATGAAATTACAATATAGTTATATAAAACTATGTTTAATTTTATATGTTTGATTTAAAATTAAAACAGTTCTTAAGAAAGGAGCAATGCAGAAGTGAGGGACTTGTCATAAAACGGAATTACATGCTGCTGCCATCCCTGTCGCTGCGCCAAGAGCTTCCAAGAGGCCAGCAACAATATATGGGGCCTTTGGCATGGAAAGCATCTCATCCGTAACAATGCCAGCATGATACCGAAGATACAAAATAGAAAAGTATACAATTACATACCTGAAAAATAATAGAATCGTAAAAAATCAATTTACTAGCGTTCAAGAGGGCCTTAGAAAACTATGAGTAGATGGATTCAATCCATTTTTTTTTTTTTTGATGTTTGTGACTGTCCGAGGCAGCTTGCGTGAACAAGCGCACCTCAACTAATGTCACGGGGCATATCGCCTGACCCTACAACATTTGAATGCCAAGAAAACCCGTAGGTATTAATTTGAAATTAATTCCTAGGTAGGTGGCCACCATGGGATTTGAACCCATCACCTTATGCACCCCAAGGTCCTCCATGACCAATTGGGCTACCCCATGATGGTTGATGGATTCAATCCATGGTAATCACTTACCTAAAAATTAATTTTCTAGAGATTTCCTTAACAACCAAATATTGTAGGGTCTAGTGGTGTAGAATAGTCGAGGTGCGCGTAAGCTGACCCAAACACTCATAGAAGCATAGCTAAACTGAAAAAAGCATGTACCCTTGACAAAGAGGTCAAAAGTTTGAATCCTCATTCGATCTACATAATATAGATATGTAAAATCATTAATGGAGCAAAGATTTAAAACATCATTAAACAATTTATTTTTATATTTATTAGTGTGCAGACCATCTTACGAGCATTTTGACATTCTCAAGAGACAATCGCATAACCCTACTACACTTGATTGTCATATGAAATCAATTTCTAGCTAAGTGGCTACCATGGATTGAACTCACAACCTTTAAACATTTTATTATTTACAAGGTCCTTACTTAACCACTAGGCCAAGGATGATATAAATAAATAGCTCATGCACATAGCCGAATACATAATAATATGAAAATCAGCAGAAAACAGTCAGTATATGTATAAATAAATCCAGGCAATGAAGCAAGAGCACTAATATGACAATCAGCAGTCAACAGTCAGCTTTGTAGAGTTTCTTAAACTTCTAAAATGTGGATATGACACAGTAAAGCTGAAAACTTGGTGCATTGGTTTGGTCAAAGTGCGTACCTGATAGTATCCATGGTGCAGAACATTGAAATTCCTAACTACTCATAAACAAAACTAATTGATATCTTGCTCTTCTTTTGCATCATGCAACCAATTAACTTTTTTTTTTTATAAGCCAAAAAGCCAAATATTGATTTCCGGGCTCGAACTCGTGACCGTGGAATTGAAATGAATAAACACCAAACAAGATAACCAACTAAGTCATCGATCGGTATGCAACCAATTAACTGAACCTATACAAGTATGTTATAGGATTCATTACGGATTTCTCAAGAATCATATAAGATACACGAATTATTTATTTAACTAAAAATAAAAAAGAGGGGGAAAAGAGAAAGAGGAAAAGACGGGAAAATAATGTAAGGTCAGAAAACTATTTTAGTTGGGGCGCAACAATACGATTTGAAATTGACATGAAAAGAGAATTTGTCTTCAACAGGACCACAAGGAAAGAAGAAGAAAAACGCCACAGATTCTTCTGCGTGACCGGAAAATGAAGAAACGACACCGTTTAACCTTTGGTGATTGGAAAGGGGCATATAATATGTGATTAACACCCAAACTGGTCCCACCAACATCTATACCCACTATTATACTTTCTATAAAAAAGCATATTAATTTATGATAATCTACTATAAAAAAAAAGCATATTGCATAGACATGTGGATCTATGACCAAAGTTTGAATCAATACCCTTTTAAATGTTGTTGAATAAAAAAAATAGAAAAGTCAAAATATGAAATCAAAAAGAAAGAGAAAGGAAAAAAAAAAAAGACTTGGAATTTTACAACTAAAAAAGAGAAGAAAAAAACCTTATCACTTATCACCTCACTCTAAAGTTTCATCAAAATTATGGGGAGAATGACCAACGCAACTATTCAGAAATAGAAAGTTAATGCGTTTTGAAAAAGAAAAAAAAAAATTAGTATATAGTCCATGGACGCTACTTTTTCTCTTTTATTTTTCCAAACCTAGCATAGCTTTTATTAATGTTTCATAAGAATCTACATATCATTCCTACGATTGTAAAGAAAACTGTCCACTATAAGAATTGACTTTTGGAAGAAAACAGTATTTTCATTAATGGAAATTTACAAAACATCAATCCATTACAAAAAAGCTTTGCCAGTAGTAATCCAAGAGCCCTCTAAAGTTCGATATGATTAACCAAACTCATCTGTTAAAGTGGCCTTAACTGAAGATATTTTCCTCAACTAAAAATCATAGATTCAAATTTTCTAACTCCCAAATATGGTTGATATACTAAAAAAACCAAACCCATCCATTTCAAACTTACAACTCGGATAAAGTGTAAGATTTCGTATCCGAAGATCGAAGGTCGGTGGCACAGTTGGCTATCTTGTTTGATGTTAATACATTTCAATTCCACGGTCACTAGTTCAACCTCAAAAATCGGTATTTGGCTCTCATACTATTTGAGAGCAGTTCTGACCTCTAGAAAGGGTTTGTTGGTCCCCTTTCTCTCAATTTGTACTCAAAAAAAAAAATTCATATCCGAAGAGCCGAGAATAAAAAAAACCAACTTCAATAACAATTTAATAATATTTCAAAAAAACTTCAAGGATCATAACTAATGGAAGGACAAAAAGTATCGACGGTGGGCCATGGAATACAGACCTATAATTCCAAGCCGCCAGGGAAATTAATAGATACAACTACTCAATTAGAAAGTTAAACTAGAAATTGTGTTAGAAATAATTGTTCTTTTTACATCCAGAGCCGTGAAAGATTTGTCAATTTCGAATAGAATTCCACTCAATTATAAATGTGAAAAATAAAACTATAAACTACAAAGAAAACGACGTTCAATCGCAAACAAACTTGGGGAAGAGTAAAATAATTTGAAGAGAAAAAGCATCGAAATACTCAATACTGAGAACTCGCATTATTCCAGCCTCATCAATAATTGGATTGGAAAACTGACAGAAAAGAAAATTACGCAGCAAAATTCAACAAGAACAAGTCAAAGCATTAATTAAATTCAGATATCATAAATAATTGATGAACATAAACTCGACAGTAGCTAAATTTGAATCAATTTCCAGAAAAAAAAATAGGATGAATGCAAATTTAGAGCAGAGAAAATGGCGGCAAGTACCCGAAAGTGGCAAGCTGAGCGAGAAAGAACGGGTAGTGCTTCAATGGAATCAAAGCAAGCTTGTACAGCACTCGATTACCGACGCCGAAAATCACCGTTAACGCCGCTGCAACCACAATCTCCACCGTCCGATTACTCCTCGATTTCTCCGCCCTAGTATCGTCCAAGATCTCACCGCTATTCCCCTCCGCCAAATCCTCCACTGCGTACGAACAACGCTTCGGCGGCCTATCTTCCAATCGATCCCACGACGGCGCCGCCGCCTGAATCCGCCGGAGCTTCGGCGGCGCCCGAAGAGCCACACATCCGCAACCGGAGCGTAAATCGGCGTATCTGTAAATGGTGAGGTGAGAAACCTCCGGCAGCGGTTGTTGCCGTGATCGGAGAGGACCGCCGCATGAGGCGGCGCCGGAGGATAATCGGTGGGACCATGATGTCATAATACACAGTTAGTGATAAATTAATGGCCGGAAATTCGAACGGAAGAAGCCGAGTTTCGGTTCTCTGAAGTTTGCGACGATGCTCCGCGTTCTTTCCTTCTATGTTTTAAGGCTCCAAAATAAAATTAATAATTATTGGGAAATGATCCAACGCGGACGAGCTCAGTCCGTCCAAAATGGATTCGCGTCGTTATTCGATGGGAAATGAGCATGAGGGACACGTGGCGATAATCAAATGGGATGGTGGTTTTAAAGGAAATTGGGTAAAGTGAAATCTCAGCCGTAGGATAGTGATGATGACCGGGTTATGATTGCGGTCTTCATTTTTAAATAAGAATAGATGGGACCCGTAAAAAGGAAAAAAAAAAGAAATCTTCTCTTTTTTAGCACTTCTTTTTAAACGGTGTAATGTACTTTAAACTTTAGCTTTCTATTTTTATATTTAACTTAGTATTAAATTAATAAAAAATAAAAATAAAAATTGATTCATATTTGGTAAGGGTATTCAATCTTATAAAAATGTTGTATTTATAAACATAAATAATATAAAGTAAACTAAAAATAATACATAATAATTGATAATATGTATCTAATGTTAAAGTTTTTTCATCCACTTAAATTTTATAATTCAAATAAATTTCTGACATTCAACTATAAAATTTTAAATGTTCCGGTGATTAAGAAGTTGTGAATTTGAATTCACAATACAATATTTATTATTTTTATATTTCTGATTATCGACCAGCTTTCTTCTGAAATGTTAGCCTGTGTGAAGAGAAGGTTATCATTTAAGATGATGGTACTGACTCAAGTGCCACACACAAATATAACCTAATTGCATTTCTCTCTCTATATATATGGTAACTTAAGTGCTGAGGAGCCTAATGTACTATGCATTAGGGAAAACATAATTAATACACACTAATGCAACCTAAAGAGAGCTTGAAGAGAATTGTCCAGTTCTATCTAGTTTCCATAAATAAGTTTATTCAATTTATATATTTCTAAGGAGCCTAATGTACTTTATACAACAAGTTATCATGAATAAGTTTATTCAATTTATATATTTCTTTCCAGGCTCCCTTACTAACCTTCAGATGGTGACTTCCTGGACTAGAATTATGAACCATTTGGTTCATCACTATATCGCCAATGCCGTTTCGCAAGCAAGCGGAGGCTCGATCCCTCACTTCCCCTCCATAAATAATCTCTGTATAGCTTCTCAATCAATGCAATCATCTTCTATCTCATCTTCTGTGGGCCTGTATATAAGTCATTCAAAGAGTTTAGTTATTAGGATTAATGTCGAAATTGTGTGCACAATTTGAACAATACAACTCTAACATCTCATCTTCTCTTTTTATAGATATATATATCATTGCTTTTAAGAGACTTTAATCAGGACATGTTCTATAGGTTCTACTCAATTCTTGAGTTCTAAAGATATATATTATTGTTTTAAAGAGTTATTTAAACATTGCTTAAGAATATTAGATTGAGAAAAAAAGAAAGAAGATGTGTGCTTAGAACCTTCCCCCGTAGAAATCTTACTTTTTGCCTACCAAAGTTTTTCAAGTCTTTGAGCTACAAATCTCGAGCATATGCTGTGTTAAAGAATTTTATGGTATATTATTTTGTTTATATGAAAATTTTCTTTGACCCATTTGATAAGCTCATACACTAAAAAACCAACTTGTCCACAATGTAAACATCTTTTTGAATTCCTAATTGTGCATCGTTCTCTTGATGGGAGGTATGTTCTCACTCATCATATTGTAGAACTTTATAGTTTTGAGTTGGAACTCTTTGTGGTCTAGGATCTCTTTAAATTACTATTCTTACTTTTTTTATTCATATGTTGTCTACACATTGGTAGCATACCTGACTATATGTTTGAGAAGAGTGTATGCTTGCTTTTAAGAGCTTTATGTATCAACCACTAATCGTTGAAGATCGTGAGGATACATATCTTTATGATGATCGTGAAGAGTATCATCCTTATGATGATGACAATGAAGGGTTTGGAAAAAAATTCTTGGGTACATCAAGTCTTCACATCAGAAATTGAAGGTGGGGGAGACTGGATTTGTGAGGGTCGGGCTACAAGAAGCACGACTAGTTGTTAGACCAACTGATCTAAACTTTGAAGGAGCTAACTCATCATGTGAGCCTATAAAAAAAGATCATGTCAAAGATAAAACAGGTCGACGAGCTAAAAGAGCCTTACAAAAAGAAGTTTTTTTTTTTTTCCTTTTTGAAACAAGGTAACCAGGCACTGGAGACATCGAAGGAATATGTCACAGGTGAGTTTCGAGCATGTTACCTTGAAATGAGCATACCTTCAAAACTCAAGCCTTCGACCACTCTGCCATCTCTTGAGACTAAAACAAGAAGTTGTTGGTAAAGGGTGTAGCAACTAAACATGAGAAACACTTTGATAGGTTCAGCCATAAATAATTATTTCAAAGTTCCTGTATCTAATAAGCCTTTCGCTTAGACTCTGTGTCTAACTATGATTTAGTTTACTGTTCTAATTGATCTACCTTACTTGCTCCTGCTTGTAGCTTCAGTGAAATCTAAGATGGAGATCTCCAAGGTGTAAACAACACACCATTAAATTCTTTGTATAAACCTTGGTTCTCAGAATCAATCATAAGAGAATTGTTATGGTTGGATTTTCATTTCTTATAACAAAGCTTCAAATCTTAATTTTTTAACCACTTTCATCATTGTGTATAACTTGCTACTGAAGATGCCAAAAGGTTGTAGTTTTATTTCATCTGACTGTTCTCTGACAAACTGTTCGAGCTTAGATCATTCGGCTTTGAATGGTTAGGTTTTGAAAGGTTAAAAGCTAGTCTATCATGGAAGTATTATGACTATGGCAGGGAGACTTGAACACAAATGAAATCTTCATATGATACTATATATCTAGTTAAACTGACAAATAATCATGGTTGTGAGATTACTGATTCTAATCCATAGTTTCTGAAACTGATTTTGCAGAGGGTGAGACTAGGTTTCAGGGACTTTCTACACTTTTTGGGAACTCCAGGAAAAGACAAGGAAAGCTTTCGAGGCCTATTGAGATATTATCTTTCGTCGAACTCCCTAATCTTACTAGGGGTGTACATGGCTTGAGTAGGTCGGTGAATTCACTAACCCATCCAACCCTATATGCTAGAGATTATCTTTCTTTCTCTATAGTGTTCATTCTTCTCGTCTATACGTCGACCATCTTTGTTGTACAGAGAGAAGAAGAGTGCAATCCACTTTGTGTAGATACTTTGGGATGTGATCATTGGAATGCTAAGACCCCGTTTGATAACCATTTGGTTTTTGGTTTTTCAAATTTAAGCTTATTTTTTCTCAAAACTCCTACCATGTGTTCCACCTCTCCTACAATGTATTCATCTTTCCTTAAAAAAGAGTAGGTAGTTGCTAACCAACTTATAAAAACAATTCAAAGTTTTTTTTTTATGATTGTAGGGTTGAGCAGATTTTTTACAATGAGCCTTTCTGGCAGTAGAAACTTTATGAGATTATAAAGAATTCCAGGAGTGTTAGAATTTTTAGTTGCCTAGAGTTCAATGGCGAATGAATGAAAAACAATTCAAAGTTTTTTCATAAAATTAAGCGAAATGTTAAAAGACAAATTTTTGTCCATGGAACTACCTATGCAGGCAAACATCAATAAACTACCTAAGCTAAGCCAGATGACTCAATCTACACTCGTAGGTTGGTCTAATGTTCTAAGAAGACATCTAAAAATTCTAAAAAATTATTGATTCAATCTATAGTAGTCACCTATCGAAAAATGAATTTCTTATAGATGACTAAATAAGGTAAGCTTAAATGGTTTGCTAGAGAATAGTTTGAGGTTAAGAAAACTAGGAAGAAAAAAAGCTTAGATTTCACCTAGTTGAGCTACAACTCAAAGTCTTTTGGCATCTTCAGTAGTAGTTGCATGCAAATTTGAGAGTGGTTGAAGGATTAACATCGAATGCTTTGTTTTAAAAACAAATGAAAATTCAATCATAAAATTTCTTTCATGATTGATTTTGAGATCCAATGTTTATACAAAGAATTTAATGGTGTGATGTTTACACCGTAGGAGATCTCCATCTTAGATTTCCCAGAAAGTTACAGCCAATAAGGTAAGGTTGGTCAACTATAAATGAAAATTGGATCATAGAGTTAATACAACAGGAACTTAGACTTACCTATCTCTGGCTGAACTTAGCTAAGTGTTTCTCATGTTTAGTTGCTATTTTTTTTATCAGTAGTTTCTTGTTTCAAGGCTGTTTTAGCTCGTCGACCTGTTTTATCTTTGGAAGGATCTTTTTTATACACTCACGTGATGAGTTAGTTCATTGAAAATTTAGAACAGTTGGTCTAACAATTGGTCGTGCTTCTTGTCGTTCGACCCTCGCAAATCCATTGTCTCCCCACCTTCGATTTCCAACCTGAAGACTTGATGCACCCAAGTATATTTCCTCAAACCCTTAAGGTCGCACCATAAGGATGATACTCCTCATGATCATCACAAGAACATATCTCTTCATGATCTTCAACAATAAGTGGTTGATACCATGAAGCTCTTAAAAGTAAGCATACACTCTCTTCAAACATATAGTCATGTATGTTACCAATGCACGGACAATATATGAATAAAAAAGTAAAAATACTAATTTAAAAAGATACTAGACCACAAAGAATTTGAACTCTAAAATATAAATGATCTATATAATGATAAATGAGAACATATCTCATATTAAGAGAACGGATGCACAATTAGAAACTCAAAATGAAGTTTACATTGTGGACAAGTCGGTTTTTTAGCGTATGAGGTTCATCGAAGGCAATCAAAGAAAATCTTCAAATAAATTAAACAATATACCATAAAATGCTATAAAACAAAGCGTATGAGTGAGATTTGTAGCTCAAAGACTTAGAGAACTTTGCTAGGTAAAAGGTAATATTCCTTTGGGAAGTGATTCTATGTACACATTCTTTTTCCCTATTTTGCAATCTAATATTCTAAACAAAGCTAAAATAACTCTTTAAGGCAATAATATACATCTTTAGAACTCAAAAACGGTGTACAACCTATAGAACATATCATGTTAATTAAGATCTCTTAAAAGTAATGACATATCTATCAATAAAAAGAAAAGATGAGATGTTATAGCTATATTTTCTTCAAAATTGTGCACACAATTCTCATCCTCTATCGACAAATATATGTACTCTTTTGAACAACTTATATACCTTTGAGCAGATCCAGATGTTGTTTCAACCTCTTAAGAAGTTTGAAGTACCATAGACCTAAGTAAAAGATATAAAAGATATATCAAACTGCTATGAAAAAATCGTAAATAATATAAAAAATTGACAAACAAAGCATATCAATTTTTACAAAATTTACCAACATTGTACTAGCTGTGTCTATAAGCAAAGAAGAGAAATTGTTTTTATTAAAGAGACAATGACACACCCAAAAGACTAATGAAAAAAAAAAAGCGTTTTTATGAAAACTTATTTAGTGCACCTCTAAAAAATTGACTCAAACCATATGAACTCAATTTAAGAAATATATAAACATAGACAACATATTTAGTTCACGTTAATATCATCACAAAGAAATTAATGTTCGATGTCTTATAAATCAAATTCGAATATTTGCTCTAATGTCTCCCTTAATTCAAGTAAGAAAGAGGTTACAGAACCTCATGGATCCTACAAAAATGTTCACAGCAGCAAATATTTACAGAATCATACTTCTAAAGGGACAATTGTAGTGATCATATTCAAATAGGACAATACCATGATTTTGATTTCGAGATCCAATCTTCCTTCAGACAATGGTTTTCTAACGAATCGCCATTTAAGCAAGCGGCTGAGGCTTGATCCCTTGCTTCCCATAAATGATCTCTGTATAGCTTGTCAATCAATGCAATCACTTTCTTCAGGGCTTGGAATAAAGATAGATGATAAGCAGGTTGGCATTGATCATAAGTCTTCTATCTCTTCTTCTGTGGGCCTGTATATAAGTCATTCAAAGAGTTTAGTTATTAGGATTAATGTGAGAATTGTGTGCACAATTTGAACATTATAACTCTAAAATCTCATCTTCTCTTTTTATAGATATATATATCATTGCTTTTAAGAGACTTTAATCAAACAAGACATGTTCTATAGGTTCTACCCAATTCTTGTGTTCTAAAGATATACATAATTGTTTTAAAGAGTTATTTAAACGTTGCTTAAGAATATTAGATTGAGAAATAAAGAAAGAAGATGGGTGCTTAGAACCTTCCCCATAGAAATCTTACTTTTTGCCTACCAAAGTTTTTCAAGTCTTTGAGCTACAAATCTCGAGCATATGTTGTGTTAAAGAACTTTATGGTATATTATTTAGTTTATCTGAAAATTTTCTTTGACCCCTTCAATGAGTCTCATACACTAAAAAATCAACTTGTCCACAATGTAAGCATCCTTTTGAATTTTTTTATTGTGCATCGTTCTCTTGATGAGTGTTATGTTCTCACTCATCATTATGTGGAACTTTATAATTTTGAGTTGGAATTCTTTGTGGTCTAGGATCTCTTTAAATTACTATTCTTACTTTTTTTATTCATATATTGTCTACACATTGGTAGCATACATGACTATATGTTTGAGAAGAGTGTATGCTTGCTTTTAAGAGCTTTTTGTAGCAACCACTAATTGTTGAAGATCATGATGAGACATATCTTTATGATGACCGTGAAGAGTACTATCCTTATGATGATGACAATGAAGGGTTTGGAAAAAATTCATTGGGTACATCAAGTCTTCACATCAGAAATTGAAGGTGGGGGAGACTATGGATTTGTGAGGGTCGGGCGACAAGAAGCACGACTAGTTGTTAGACCAACTGATCTAAATTTTGAAGGAGCTAACTCATCATGTGAGCCTATAAAAAAAGATCCTGCCAAAGATAAAACAGGTCGACGAGCTAAAAGAACCTTAAAACAAGAAGTTATTGGTAAATGTGTAGCAACTAAACATAACGAACACCTTTACCAACAACTTTTTGTTTTAAGGCCCTTTACCTCGTCGACCTGTTTTATCTTTGGAAGGATCTTTTTTATACACACACATGATGAGCTAGTTCATTCAAAATTTAAAATAGTTGGTCTAACAATTAGTCGTGCTTCTTATCGTTCGACCCTCACAAATCCATTGACTCTCCACCTTCGATTCCCAACTTGAAGACTTGATGCACCCAAGTATATTTCCTCATACCCTTAATCGTCGCATCGTAAGGATAATACTCCTCATGATCATCACAAGAACATACCTCCTCATGATCTTCAACAATCAGTGGTCGATACCATGAAGCCCTTAAAAGTAAGCATACACTCTCTTCAAACATATATTCATGTATGTTACCAATGCACAAACAATATATGAATAAAAAAGTAAAAATACTAATTTAAAAAAATAGTAGACCACAAAGAATTCGAACTCTAAAATATAAACGATCTATATAATGGTAAATGAGAACATATCTCATATCAAGAGGACGATGCACAATCAAAAACTCAAAAGGATGTTTACATTATGGACAAGTCGGTTTTTAGTGTATGAGGTTCAACGAAGGGGGTCAAAGAAAATTTTCAGCTAAACTAAATAATATACCATAAAATTCTATAGAACACAGCGTATGCGCGAGAATTGTAGCTAAAAAAATTTAGAACTTTGCTTGGTAAAAGGTAAGATTTCTTTTGAGGAGTGATTCTAAGTGCACATCCTTTTTCCCTATTTTGCAATCTAATATTCTAAGCAAAGCTCAAATAAATCTTTAACACAATAATATACATTTTTAGAACCCAAAAACGGTGTACAACCTATAGAACATATCATGTTAATTAAGATCTAAAAGTAATGACATCTCTCTCTAAAAAAGAAAAGATTGAGATGTTAGAGCTATATTTTATTCAAAATCGTGCACACAATTCTCATCCTCAATTAACAATAAATGATGTATGTACTCTTTTGAACAACTTATATACCTTTGAGACAGATACAAGTAGATCCAGATGTTGTTTCAACCTCTTAAGAAGTTCGAAGTACCATAGACCTAAGTAAAAGACATAAAAGATACATCAAAGTGCTATGACAAAATCGTAAACAATATAAAAAAAAATTGACAAACAGAAAACATATTAATTTTTACAAAATTTACCAACATTGTTAGTTCTGTCCATAAGCAAAGAAGAGAAATTGTTTTTATTAAAGAGAAATGATAAACCCAAAAAACTAATGAAGAAAATGAGCATTTTATGAAAATTTATTCAGTGCACCCTAAAAAATTGACTCAATACAAGAAATATACAAACATAAATAACATATTTACTTCACGATAATATCATCACAAAGAATTAATGTTCGATATCTATAAATCAAATTCGGATATTTGCTCTAATGATTCACCATCAAATGTCTCCCTTGATTTAAGTAAGAAAGAGATTACAGAACCACATTGACGGCAAATAATTACAGATTTTTACTTCTAAAGGGACAATTTTGTAGTGATTAATTATATTCAAATAGGACAATCCCATGATTTTGATTTTGAGATCCAATGTTTATACAAAGAAAGAATTTAATGATGTTCTTTACACCTTGCAAGGAGATCTCCATTTTAGATTTCCTTGAAAGCTACCAGCAGGAACAGTAAGGAAGATCAACTAAAAAAAGTACACTAAATCATGAAAGGTAACATAGATCTCTAACTAGCAAAGTAAAATGAATCATAGAACTATACAATGAGTCTAAGCACGAGGCTTAATATATACAACTCAGACATAATTACTTCCGGCCAAACCTAGCCAAGTGTTCCTCGTGTTTAGCAGCTGCAGCTTTATCAGCAGCTTCTCGTTTCAAGGCTCTTTTAGCTCGTCGGCCTGTTTTATCCTTAGCGAGATCTTTCTTCATAGGCTCGCGTGATGAGCTAGCTCCTCCAATATCTAGAACAGTTGGTCTAACAACTGGTCGTGCTTCTTGTCGCCCAGACCTAACAAATCCGTTATCTCCCCACCTTCGATTTCCAATACGAAGACTTGATGCACCCAAAT
Organism: Sicyos baderoa; assembly: GCA_037832685.1. Taxonomy (NCBI): domain Eukaryota; kingdom Viridiplantae; phylum Streptophyta; class Magnoliopsida; order Cucurbitales; family Cucurbitaceae; genus Sicyos; species Sicyos baderoa. The sequence continues at coordinate 1,149,273 of JBBMEF010000021.1, read as the reverse complement.
ATGTTTCCTCAAATCCTTCATCGTCGTCCTCATAAGGATAGTACTCCTCATGATCATCATAAGGATATGTTTCCTCACGATCCTCAACAATGAGTGGTTGATACCATGAAGCTCTTAAAAGCAAGCACACACTTTCCTCAAACATATAATCATGTATGCTACCAAGGAGAAAACAATAAGAATAGTAATTTACATAGCTACTGGATCACAAAGAGTTTAAACTCTAAACTATAAAAGGTCCATAGATTGATGAATGAGAACATACCTCCCATCAAGAGAACGATGAACAATCAGAAACTCAAACGGATGTTTACATTGGGGACAAGTTGGTTGTTTATTGTACGAGGCCCATCGAAGGATGCAAGTCACACTTCATGAAAATAAAAGAACGAATAAATAAAAGAAGATAATGCCCATACGAATCAACAATAAAAGGTCACTCGTTCTTCAAGCAAACAAGGAATAGATTTCTAATGCTGGTTCCAGTGAAGACTACATTGAGTATTTTTGCTACAAGACAAGTAGAGAAACATGAAATTGAACTTTTCAACAGGCACAAAATGCATAAACGTACTGACATAACTGGGAGGTGCTGGAAGGGTAACTGGGTTACAACAAAGCATAGACACCGGGATGGACATGGAGGCGGGTCATTTACTAAATACCCGATCCTTGTTCAACATATGCTTCAAAACTTGAGTTCAAATGTGAAATGCCTAAAAATTGTTCTTTCTGATTCACACCTATTGTACTCAATGATTGAACAGAACCTTAACTATTGGAGTTAAAATGCTTGCTTGGTGAGACTTGGATGTAAACCTGTCCTACTACTCAGTTCTCCTTTTACTTTTCATTTTTCAATTTTTATTAAAACAAGAACAGATGAAGTTAAAAAGATTCAAGGAACAGATCAACAATTACCTAATGCGTTAAAGCAGATGAAAATCATGTATTAACGAACAGATGAAAGATTAATCGTTCAGATTTAGAACAAACCAATAGGCGTGCTCGCAACCTCTCACTAAGGCAGTTTCTTGAAGAGCTATCTTATTGAAGCAAATAGCACAAGCCCCATCATGACTCCCATGCCCTGTTCCTTGAATCTCTACCTTCTTCTTTCCCATTTCCATCTGAAATAAGAAATTCAGAAAGTTAGCAATCCACAATATACGATGAAAAGAGGCAATTCAATAACAAATATGCAAACAACCAAATTCCTCAGAACCAAACAAGAAAATATATACATCGATTCAATTCGTTTAAACCATGTACTCCGATATCCAATTCGATGTGCGAAAACCTAGAGAATCTCAGATTTCAAAAGACCACACCAACGATCCAAGACTTCAATCGGCACCCAATGATCGCAAATTTCGAACACAGACAAAAAAACTAAACTAAAATCGACAATCTCAGATTTCAGATTTCAGAACTCAATACTTCCAATCAGACCTATAAACAGAAATCGAAGAAAATCGTCTCCAGAGCCAAGTTCTACACCCCGGATTTTCTTGGGTACAGAAAAAGCGTGAAACGAGTAGATCAGCTTCGAGATGAAAAACAAGACTACACCAACGATAAAGACCTTAATCAAGGAACAGATCAACAATTACCAATCCTAAGTATAAACAGAAATCGAAGAAAAAAACTAAATCGACAATCGAACACAATGGTTCCAACGATCTAAAGACCTTAATCAGCACCAATGATGCAAATCTTGAACACAAGAAAGAAAGAAAAAAAAACTAAATCGAAAGAACACAATACTTGCAATCAGGAGTAGAAACAGAAATCGAAGAAAATCGTCTCTCAAATTCGTTGGAAACAAACAAGTAGATCGAGATGGAATACAAACCTGGTCACAAATTTTGAGTTCTTGAACGGCATCGGACAAATCGGCGGTTTGGATAGAGATTCCAGAAGAAGACATGGCGAGAAAATGAGGGTTTCTTCTCCGATCAAGAAGGATAATCAACACAGAACCCAAAATCGCTGTTCTTGAGCAGAAATCGAAACTTGAAACGAAAGGGGATGCTCAAGAATTATTCTGAGCCAAAAAAGAGAGATGAAAAAATGATGCGCCAGAATATTCTCCACTACCGATCCAGATGAGTTCTTCGTAGAGCGATAATAATCAAAGTTTATGGATATTGAAAATTAATCCCAGGGTTATATATATACTTAGTCCTTGTTTTAACTTTTGCCCTAATCAATTGCTTTCTACTTACGCAATTTTTTATTTTTTTATTTTACGTAATTTTATTTTTCAAAATCTTAAAAATATAAAATAATTGGTTGACAATTGACATCTAGTTCGGTATTTTAAAATAAAGCAAAAAAAAACTATGAAAAATAACATTTTTTCTATCTATAAATTGTCAATCTCATAACTCATTTTTGTATTGTATGGGTCGGTGGCGCGATTGGTTATCTGGTTTTGCCGTAATATATTTCCACGAGTTCAATTCATGGAATCGGTTTCATAATTCTCTTTCTTCCAATTTGTACAGCATCAAAATATAAATTTCTCATTGGATTGTTTGACTTTTTTTATATTAGTACTTTAAATTATCAAATTTTATTCTCTAAACATAATTTTGGATAATAAAGATAACAGGTCAATTATATTAGTGTGCATACAATAATTCACGGTTGTAATTTGAAATTAAAAAAAAATAATAATAATAATAATAATAATTTTTTTTTTTTTGAGATTATATCAGGTTGGTTAGGGTGAGAAACTCAAACTCAAGACTTTTGATCATTGAACATACATTAATGGTGGTGAACGATTTTCTCTCGAGATGAATTTAAAATCTTTTGATAAAAAAAACCGGGTAAATGAGGAAATGGTTTTTTTTTTTTTAAATAACACGGTACAAACATACGAAGGGAATATAATAGTGTTAAATAATTTTGCAGAAGAAATGTTATTTAAAATATACATACAAAACTATATGTTTAAAAAATGAAACATAACAATCTCAAAAAGAAAAAAAAAACATAATATATAAATATAGAAAGAAAGACATGTAATGCATTGTGTTCTTTTTTGTTTTAGTACAAATGAACAGAGATTATAATAACAATTTTAGGAACTGAACTTGTGACCGTAGGATAAAAATAGATTAACACTAAATTAAATAATCAATCGTGTCACTAATTTATTAGTATAATGCATTGTGATTAGCCAATAGCCAACGTATGTGACCCGTGTGTGAGTTATATATGTATAAACCTGTGTGAGTTGAATATACATGGTTGAACCAAGTTTTCCTCATTTTCTCTTTCTTGAAACCTACTTAAAATTTGGCATATATTGATTCTTCAACCGACTTAAGGGCTTTCCCTCTTGTTTGGAAAATGTATAAACAACACAGAGATTATTATATAGAAAATAAAATACAGAGATTATTATGTTTCTTGTTGATGACTTAAATACAGGTGTTCAAATAATGTCTTGCAAATTTTGGGAGTAATGGGGTAATTTACCATGAAATTTCACTTTGTATCATTCATAAGAAAACATTATTGAAAGGCTTTTATGCATATCCCTGATTTGTTACATGTAACATTTAGGTCTAAAAGTTCTTCCATTAATTTGTTCTATTTACTGTCAATAATTGTTGGTGGCTAAAGTATTAATTGTTAAGTTAGGTTGACAACAAGCTCAATGTCATTAGCTTAAGTATTAATTGTTAACTTCGGTTGTCAACAAATTCAATATCATTAATGTACACCCAATAACGAAACGTTATGAGAGTGAATCCTTCCACCTTCCGTTAAGATCAATATCCCTAAAAAGATATGAGACATGACCAAAATTATCAAGTTCTTCCTTATGAAGTTTAAGGCCTCCCCTCTTGATCCTTCCGAGTTTCGTGCAAGAGACTTCGACAACAATACCAAGTCTCGTTCTTTGTTTCTTCATGGATTCTCATTTTTTTATGGCTCTTTCACAATAGTCATGAGTTCCCCTTTTATTACATATTTCATTCACACCAAATTGGAAGCTTTGAAACTAAAAAAGAGTAAAATTTCCTGCCCTAAGATTGTAAAAGCTAGGTGAGATCTTTTAATCATCATATCTTATTCACATGGGTGAAGTCAAATTCTACTATTCTTAGCATCCTATTTCGGAGGCTGGGATATTATTAAAACTCAAATTTTTAATCACTCAAAATAAATTCTTCATTTATAACTACTTACAATTCGACATGCAAAGACCTTTATAATAAATTATTTTTTATATAGATACCCACAATGGATGGAACTTATAATCTCTCGGATTTTCCCGACTCTTTTAACCATTAACCAACTCATAATGGTTTAAACTTCTACTGACAACCATAGTGTCTTAGAAACTAGTAACTTCAAGAACTTTTTCAATGAATTTCTATTCAAACGATTAGATATTTAGCTACTAATATGGTCTTATTTTATATTATAAGCTCGTGTATCATGCTCCTATCACATCTTGGTATCATCAAAATTGGCAACTTCTTAACTTGGATGAAATTCTCACTTTAGGTTGTCCTATAAAGATGAATCTCTTAATCAACCTACCAACATCAACTATGTCTCTTCATATTGAATTCCACATCCGATACAACCATCACCAAAGGTTGAACGAGTGATTATCGTCCATTTTTCATACTTTAATCGTTATTATGGGAGAAGATAAGAGTGAATATATTTGATTCGATTCGGTTTATTGTTTATTTAATACCATGAACCGAATCAAATATATTATTTTATAAAGTTTAAACCAAAAAATTGTTATTTTCTTAATAACCGAACCAAACTAGTCACTTTGGATCAGTGTGGTTTGATTTGTTAATTTCTTTGATTCAATGAACATTCTTACGACATATGAAACGAAAAATAAGTCGTGAAAAGTCATTAGTAATTAAGTAAGTTAGTGGTATACAAAATAACCGAGAACCTGAATAATCCAACCCAAAATATAAAAGTTGAGTTGGATTGTTGGTTTTATTTTTTTGTTGGGGGCTAGAGATGTCCATGGGGCGAGGCCGGGGAATGCCCTCCCCGACCCCCCCGACCCCCGCCACCAAAATCATTCTTCATTCCCGCGAAATTCACCAATTTTTTTAGAGGGGATGGGGATAGGGGTTCACCGCGGGGAATTAGCGAGGATCGGGTTCCCCACGCTGAAAAATTCACCATTTTATTTTATTTTTTTCATTGCTAATCTTAATTTTTATAAGTATTTTGAAATAATATTTTCAAATACTTAATTTTTTATGGAAAATATACATTAATTTCAATTTGATAACTAATAAGGATAAGTAATATGCATTTAAATGAATATTTCTACCAACAAAAGGTTATAACTAAAGATTAAATTGGTAAAAAGTAGAGAATTTATAAAAATTAAAAAAATTAAATTAAATGTAAACTAATGGGAATTCCCTGTCCCTATCCTCATTTAGGTTGTTGAGATTTTTTCAATTTTTCATGGAGGAGTTTTGGGTGAAGTAAGGGTAAAATTAAAAAGAACAAAATATATATAAAAATAAGAAACAGAAGCCCTAGGCAGGCAGCCTTCGAACTCGCCGGCTGTACCACGATGGTGGCGGTATCGAATCCAGCAGCGGAGCAGAGTTCTGTAGAAGCGACAATGGACGACATCGAGGCTCTCGTTGAGGTAAAATCTTCAATCGCTTTTGATTTAGTTGCAGCTTGTACGTTTATACAAACGTTGAATGGCTGTAAACCCTAAAATGAACACTCTGTTGAATTAATTTTAAGTTACTCCAAGCTCAGTTTTGGCCAAGAACAACTAGAATCCACCTATTAAGTTATTTTGTTCAACTTGGGCATCATACATGGAAAATTGATTTTTGGGTTGGATGAAGATATTTGACTTAGAATTTGTAATGTCACTTGGCAGGCTGCTAGATACAATGATATTGATGATGTAATTAGTCTTGCCTCTGCGGGTGTTCCTCTCGATTCCAAGGATTCGGAGGGCCGAACTGGTATTTTTCCTATGTATTTGACAGTTTTTTTTTCTCATGTGCATCACAAACTAGTAATTTGGGTTTCGTTGGTCACATCTTGTTATGCGTTGGATGAGTTAGTCTCCAACTTATGTTTTCCCAGGCTATGAAACATTTTAATGGAAGCTTTTGTTCGTATTAAATATAACCTGTCGTCTGTTGAGCATAATGATATTTTGCACCCGTATTTATAGCAATTTAAGCTATAAAGCCTATAATCAATAAATTAAGGTCTCATTTGGTAGCTATTTGGTTTTCTTACGAGTTTGAGTTTCCTTGACATCCTAATGTTGTAGAGTCAGGCAATATGTCCCGTGGCCGTGACATTAGTCGAGGTGCACACAAGCTGGCCCGACAAGTCATGGATATCAAAAAATAATAATAATAATAATAATAAATAAAAAGAGGGTGAAGGCATATTTGGAATGCAATCATGTTGACTCTTTTATTGTAATTTCTGGTGTTTGATTGCAGCCCTACACATGGCTGCTGCCAATGGACATCTTTCAATTGTAGCGCTTCTTATAAATAAAGGAGTGGTAAGATATCTGCTTCAGTAATTTAAATTTCTACCTGCTACTCGGGCTATCCAAATTTTTCCTACTGCATAACAACTGACTGAGGAGTTGGCCCTTTCTCTAGAAGAGTCTTCTTGTACATTTTTTCATGCATTTATATCATTCATTATGATGGTGATACTTGGTAGTACATCATTGCCATTTGTGTCTTAATCATTATTCTGCTTGTTGAAGTATGAAGTTAAAGAGTGTGGACTACAACAATTCTTCTGCTTATTAAACTAAATCATTTTCTTCCAAGGACATTGGCCTGTTTCATTTTTATCTTTTTGGATAAGAAACAATTTCAATATAATATGAAATTACAAAGATGGCCTATAATGAACCATTTACAAAAGACCTTTCCAATTGAAAAGGAGGCTCTTTTAATCCAGGAAACAACCAAATTAGTAATCAATTCAAAAAAAGATTCAAAGTTGATACACTTTTCTTGGAAGGTTCTTCTGTTCCTCTCTTGCGAAATACCCCAAAAGAATGCCCTCACAAAGGATTCCCTCAAAAGTTTCTTCTTGTCCGTAAATGGATGTCCCTCAATGGATAGCTCAATGAGAGAAGGGGGATCCAGGGAAAGGCCTGTTTGCCAGTTGAAAGCATACTGAATAAGATTCCAAAAAGGCCTTGCAAAGGAACAAGTGCTAAACAGATGCTCCTGTGTTTCATGGCTGGCCTTACAAAGTGTACACCAGTGGGGGGATAAAATCATAAATGGCAATCACCTCCCATAAGAAAATTTTAACTGTTTTTTGGGATATTTGCCACTCCAAATTGATTTGTATAATGAAGAGGGAGGGCCACGAGATGTCATATATGAACCACTTTGCAGGGTATTTTGAAAATGGACATATAATAGGTTGGGAGGCACTCGAATTAGTGTAAATCTATCGCCTTTTGATATGTGATTGTGTGTGTTTCCAAGAGAGGATTTTCTTTTCGAATTTCTCAATCATAGCTCCCAAAATCTCAAGGATTTAGCATTCCCATTTAGGGGAAGTCCAAGGTATGTGATGGGCCAACTTCCTTTCTTGAAACCATACCTCTTTGCGGCAGTCTCAATGTCAGTTTCCTCAATGTTAATCCCAATAATTTCAGATTTATTCATGTAGATGTTAAGGCCTGAAGCATATCCAAAAATTCTGATCACATTTATCAACTCATGAGTAGCACTAATGTCATAGTCAGATAGGAGGAGGGTATCGTCAGCAAACTGTAAATGGTCAACATTTATATTATCATGATCCATAGTAAGCCTTTAATGATACTGTGGCTAGCCGAATGGTTGAGAAGTCTGCTCAAACAATCCATCACAATGATAAAAAGGAATGGGGACAAGAGATTGCCTTGCCTAAGGCCTCTCATAGCTTGAAATTTTCCCTACGCTTTCCGTTAATGATAATAGAGCAGTTTGTAGAAGAGATACATCCCCAAATCCACTGTCTCCATACTTTCCCAAAACCTTTTGCTTCTAAAATGGCATCCAAAAATATCCAATCAACCTTGTCAATGGCTTTTTCCACATCTAATTTTATAACAAATCCTTTTCTATGCTTCCTTTTCCATTCATCAATCATCTCATTGGAAATAAGGATCAGATTTAAAATATGTCTTCTCGCCACAAAGGCTGATTGACAATCCGTGATAGTAATGTAATCAGTTTGTTCACTTGTATATTGATCATGAATATGATCACCAACTTGCCTTGCTCCATCACTTTGCAATTTATTTTCATCCTATTTGGTTATATGAACTTTCCACTTTAAAGCATTTTGTTAGGATTCGGGAACTTTATCTATGCAGCCATCATGTTTGTACGGTTTTTGAATTTTCGCAGGAAGTGAATGCTTTGAATGCAGAGAAAAATACACCATTGCACTGGGCATGCCTGAATGGGCATATTGAGGTAATTGTCTAATAATTTTCATTTCCCAAGTTCTATTTCCCATCTCATTCATGCCTATGCTCCTTTAGGTGGTGAAAAAGTTGATTTTGGCTGGAGCAAATGTCAGCCTATTGAACAGGTATCTTGTGTTAGTTTATTATTATATCAACTAAGACTCATTTGATAACAATTTATTGGTACTCAAAAAAACAAAAAAGTTAACAATTTATTGTTTTTGTAAGACATCCTTGTTTCTTTTCCTTAATTCTCTGCCATGGATTTCATTTAGACAACATTTGAGTTAGAGGAACTTGCCTCGTAAGACGAGGCAAGCCCTCCTTAAGATATGTGGCACCAAAAGATTAAACCTGAAGGAGGGCTTGCCTCTGTAACGAGGCAAGTATTCCTCTTTAAAATATCAGTTATCAATGGACCAAAGAGATTTATTACGAACTTTAATACCAAAATCCTAGGATGAAAATTTTACTGAACAATAAATATGCATGTGTATAGCCATGAGAGAACTCCCATGGATGAAGCTTTGACTCGGGGGAAAATGGATGTCATTGATGCGATCAACACGGCTGTGGCGACGCTCGAGCTCACTGGGATAAATGTGAGTATGGAAACATAGTTGAGGGAATTAAAGTTTTGATATGTTTACTTAATTAGTATATTGCTGGAGAGTATATGAGTTGTAAGAGAATCACATGAAAAGAAATCAGCTCTAGAAGGTCAGGAAGTATGCATCTGTCATCATGTATGCCTCTATCTTGTTTTGCAATGAGATTTTATTTAGAATTTCCAATGACTAAAATAATGTTTATTATAAATTCATCTCACTTCATAACATGGGAAATATTTTCATTCATCCAACAAAAAAATATTCATGTAATATTTTATTTTACATCTGAAATATTTTTTTTTTTGAAACAAGGTAACCACGCCCGTCCTTAGGCCAGGCACCGGAGACAATATTTTACATCTGAAATATAAAAAGATAAATTAATCAATCTTCTTGATTTCAAGAGATAAGCCAGCATCAAGTTTAGGGGTGAAGGTAACAACTAAAATTGGGCCAAATCAAACTGAACCAAGTCGATCTAACAACTTACGACTGAAATTTATTGATTTGGTTCGGTTTTTGTTGGAAGAACTAATAGAAAAATCGAACTAAAATGAATAAATAGTTCGACTTATAGTCATTGTTACATTGAATGTGAACTTACTTATTAGAAATGGTTAGGTTATTACCCTCTATCGTAATCTAACATCTTTGATACAGGCTTCATGATCAATATTCTTTTCTCTGAAATGGCTAAACCGTAGGATCTAACTATGAAGCATGAATTTCTCAATTTATGGCCTTATTTAATATTAATGAGTCGTGGTTCTTAATCTTTTATATTTTCCTTATTAATTCTTTTCAATGTTTTAACAAATGAAAATTGTACTGGATAGTCCAATTTTACAAAATAATTACAGTTTTAGGCAAATTTGAAATATTTAGCATCCATAGTCAAATATACATTATAAATAATATTCATCATAGTGTATTAATTATTAGTTATTCAGTATAAAAAATATTACTTTATACCGTTTATTTGACGATGGTTGCTAATTTTTTTTAAATTTGCCTAGTGTTGTAAATATTTTATCAATTTGGTCTATTCCTAAAAAAAAAAAAAAAAAAAACTTTTAACAAATTTGAGCAATTAATTTGGCTCTTATCTTTCAACTTTTATTTATTTAAGGGCAATTTTAAATTTAATCCCAACAATAGTTTTAAGTTAGAATTTAATTTTAATAATTTTAAGAATTATAATTTTACTTCTACGATATATTGAAAGTTATAATTTAGTTAGTCAAATTTAGGCTCCGATCTTAATTTTTTTGTTTATTGTTTTAAAAATTTAAACTTATTTTTAATCAATTTCTTTTGATATGTTTTATCTTTCTTACAATATATCAATATTTCTTTAAGAAAATATGTCAATGCTAATCAAATACTATACAAATTTATAAACAAAAGCAAACTTTTAGAAACTCTTTTCTTTTTTTCAAATTTTCGTTTAGTTTTTAAAAATATAGGTAAGACGTAATTTACGTCTTACCTATATTTTTAAAAACTAAATAAAATCATTCCCCATCTTTGATACAAGCTTCATGATCAATATTCTTTTGTCCACGGGGCGGGGCGGGGCCGGGGAATGCCCTCCCCGTCCCCATCCCCGCTAACAAAATCATTCCCCATCCCCA
>JBBMEF010000021.1:1100310-1127751 GCA_037832685.1 Sicyos baderoa | reverse complement strand
TTGTATTTCTTATAAAAAATTTACTTATACTAAAAGTTCAAAATTTTGATAGTGATATTATTATATATATTTTAATGCAGGTTATATTTTTAAGAAACTAGAAAAGAAAAAAAAAAGAAAAAAAAAAAGAGAAACAAGAAACAAGAAATGTTATCAAACATGTTTGTTTCTGTTTCTTATTATTTTTAAGAAGCAAGAAACAAAAACAGTTATCAAACACGGTCTTGTTTCTTATTCCAAAAATTCAAGAAACAAGAAACAAGAAACAGGAACTAAGAAACAAGAAACAGGAAACGGAAGTGTTACTAAACGGGCCCTTAGCTTCCCAAAGTTTATTTTTGTTTTTAAAAGTTGGTTAGTATTCTACAAGAATGATGGATAAATGGTAGGAAGGATGAGGTACATTGTAGAAAATTTTAAAGAGAATAGACTTAAATTTGAAAAACAAAAAAAATAAATTAAATGGTTATCAAACGGACCTTAATAATTATAATATTAAATTCAAATCTCCTCCCCATCTAAAAGAAACTCTATTTCCTTAAATATTATTGAATAAAAAATATTTAAATTTAACTAATTTAGGTAATAATTCAACCCACCTATATATAAGTAATGAAAATTCATTTGATATAAATTTAAGAAAAAGACATGATCGATTTTTTCGTATCTAGTCATTTTGTACAAAATTTTTAAGAGAAATAAGATTCGAATATATAATCTCATGATTATTAAGTTGTATAAGATGTCAGTAAAACTATATTTTAATGGGCATCTATTTTATCTAGTTTGATCCTATTCTATTTTTTAATTTATAACAGATAAATAATATGAAAGTGAACATATATATACGATAAACTTTTTTTCAAAATTCAGTAACAGATAACTATTGGTTTTGTTTTTGTTCTTTTTTCTTTTTTCTTTTTTTTTTTTTCTTTTTTCTTTTTTACAAATTGGTCCAAAACCATTAAATTCAGACGTCAAAATAAAAGTTAATTTATCGAAATTTAAAGAAGAAAAAAAGGAAGAAAAAAAAAAGAAAAAGGACCAGAAGCTTTATTATTGAGTAAAACGAGTGATTTTGGTCCCGGTTACGTTAATGTTATAGAATCCCGTGCACTAATGGAAAAGTGCCACGTGGATATTCGTAAATATATTTTTTGAATATAAAGCGAATTAATGACGTAATACGAAGTTGTGTGTGCCTGACGAGTGGCTCCGAGTCAGCAACCTTCTCAAACCGGGTCCGGTACGTGCCTGAGGCCCTGCTGGCGTGTGCTGCATGTGTGAGCCTCACGTGCCCCCACCTATACCTCTTTCCAACTCCACATTAGTCAAATTTAATAAATAAATATAATCGAGGGTCGCAATCGGTTATTTTGTTTAGTATTAATTCATTTTAATTTTATGGTTATGAATTTGGACGGATGTCACAAAACATATCATATAACCTTATAATATTTGAATGTCATAAAAATTTGTAGAAAATTAATTTTTTAGTAGGTGATCACTATAGATTAACTCATCACTTTATATATTCGTCCTTTTTGACCACTTAAATTGAGTTATTTTATAATGGTTAATATATTAATAATTATGGATGCAATTTTTAAAATCTATGACATCTTGATCATACATTTATGTTGTTAACCTATGGTCGACAAAGGCAAAAAAAAAGATAAAAAATAAAATAAAATAAAAATGTAAGACCAACCTCAACCTGATCTTGCATGAGCAGCTCTCGTTTGGCCTTTTTTTTTTTTTTTTTTTTTTTTTTTTTTTGAGAAAATCGTTTGGCTATATTTACTTTAGCATAACTAATATTTATTTTCCCATAGCCTTTTAGTTAGTAAATCATTTAGTTGAGTTAAACTTAATTTTATGTCAGTATTTTTATTATTTTTTGTCTACTAGGTTCTAAAGTAACTTTGACATTGATTCTCAAAAAAAAAAAAAGAAAGAAAAAAAAAGAAGTAAATTTGACATTTTCAAATTCAGGGAAAAAGTGGGTATTGTTTATCCACCAAATTTTTGTATTTCAAGAATGATATCATATTTAATTCCATGTGTTTTTAAAATCATTTTCAAGGAAATTTTGAATTTAATGTAGTCAAGTTTGATTGGATAATTATATTTTTGTTTTTTATTTTTCATTTTTAAAAATTAACTTATAAATATTAATTATTGTATTTCTTTATTTATCTATTATTCTATTTTCAAAATCTAAGATATGTATTGAAAGCTAAAATAGAGAATTTTCTTTTCAAAAAAATTTAATTATTAAAAATTCAAAAAAAAAAATATATATATATATATTTTTTTTTTATTTTTTTAATTTTTTTTTTGAAAAAATCATCCTAAAAGCCAAACACATATGCCAACTCTCTAGTCTTTACATTAAAATATGCCACTCACTGCCAAAAACAATGTTGTTGCTTTTCTCTTTTATAACCCACCACATTTTTTTTGCATCAAGGACAGAAATTAGCTTAACATTATTGGCTTCTAGCACATTATCTTTTACCTACCTACCACTTAATATTTTAGTTCATGAACATTTATACTACTTGCAAGGCTTCAATTTTCTTTCATTTTTTGAAATTTTAAGTCTATTTTAGTTGGGGACTACTCCAAATAAATGAGAGTCAAATATCGATTTTTAAAATCGAACTTCCATAAAACAATGAAACCAACACGTCACCCACTCTTTGGTTGCACTTCAAAGTTTTTATTTTTTTTCTTTTTATTTAAAAGTTTTAAAATATATGGCACATAAAATCTCTCTAGAGGTAAGGAGACAAGCTTTGTTGGGGGTGCAAAATTGGCAGCCTATTTGAGAACTTATATTTGGATTTTTTCCTTTTCCTTTCATTTTTGTATCAATCTGTTTGGCTATTTCAATTTTGTGTTACATAATGAATTATGAATACTAACTTTTTCAAAAAGCTATAATTTACACGTGTACCAATCCCAATAAACCAACAATCCTTCGTGGACCTGTTGTTGGCATTTATTTAAAAAAGAAATAAAGTAACTATAAATTATTTGCATCCAAAAAAATTACATGTGAAATTGAGATAAAATTTGTTTTCCTTTTGAAAATGGGATAAGTTTGATTGACGTGGACCAACTTATTGCTTTAGACAAATTATTATTAGTTTTCAAATAAAAATAATTATTAAGTTTTAGAGAAATATAAAGTTAAAGCGACTTTTATACCTTATAAATTTTGTGAGGTTTTTTGATTTTTTATATGAAATATCCTCACTAGCTTGAAAGTACTTTCCCATTTCAAGTTAATTTAAAAAATACATAATTTACGAGGTTCATTAGTAATGGGTTAGCTACTTCACGAATAGAAAGGGAAAACATTTTATCAAGGAGACGACAGAAATACACAATATCAAATCATGGGGCTAGAGTCTAATTCAAGTTTTATATATTCACTCTCATCAACCTTATTACAGACAAGTCTCAATTACATAAAAGTTCATACACGAAAAAATTACATATTTTGTTAAACCATCAACTAAGTAATCACAGAACACAATTTAAGGCATATCTCAACGAATAAATCCGTTCCATAGTAATCAAAACTTAATTAAACATTTTAAATCAAATGTCAAATAGATATAACTAATTAAAATTGAAACCAATTTATAACATTTCTCAAAATTGGAACATGTCATAAAAATGAAAATTTTATTATTTTCGAACTCAACATTACTAATAAACAATGTAAAATTCATACTAAAAAAAAAAAAATTCAAATTCATAATCTCTTAAATATAGAAACACGATAATAACTCTTTTAAATATATAAAAAAACAACAATATAAAATATTAAAAAAATAGATTTTTTAATACAAATTCGGAGAAGGGGACAACAAACTCTTATACATAGACGAAAATTATTATTTTTAAATAAATGACAACCAAATAATAATTTCAAAAATCGAATTTATGGTTGTGATATTGAACTTACTTACTATCAAACAATGAAATTACATTAAAAAATATATATAAGAAGTTAAAACGTAATGTCAAACTGAATGAGTCAGTGACAAGATTGATTATCTGGTTTAGTGTTAATTTAATATTTTAATTTTACGGTCACAGATTCGATCATGAAATCGGTATTTATAATCTTCCTTCCTCCGATATGTAAAAATAACGTCAAAAATAAAAAGCATATGAACTCGCACAACATATAAATAGAGAGAGCCCTACCACAGGCCACGCCTAATGGAGTGAAAAGCCTTTAAGAATTTTTGGTTTTAATTGTTTGTTTGGTTTTGTTGATGAAAATGACAAATGAGATTGGCAATGTTATGTGTCTCATATCCTTCATTTTCCCACTATCCTTAAAAAAGCCAAAGGGAATCTTTTCCTTTTTAATTTCTTTTTTCTTCTTTTTCAAAAATAATTTGTAAGTCCACCTTTGACGTGGCCCCCTACCATTTGTCCACCACTGCACTGTGTCAATGGCAGCCATGTCACCCAGCTGTTTCACACTCACACCACCCATGACCCATCTTATTCCACGTCATACTCTTAGGGCATGTTTGACTGTGAGAGAATGGGTTGGATTGGGTTAAGTTGGGAAGAGAAGAGAAGATAAGTGAAATAAATTTATGTTTAGGGGGAAGAAAAGAAAAAAATAAAATTATGTTTGATGTGATGGAAAGAGAGTGATTGAAATTTTTATTCAAATATAAAACTGGATATTTAATAGTTTTTTAATAATAAAGTTAGGTTTGATGTGATGAGGAGTGAATTGTTGAAGTTTTTATTTAAATAAAAAAATAAATATTAAGTAGTTTTTTAATATTTTAATATTTAAATAAAAACATGGGGCCCACAGATGGGGTTGGGTAAGAGTTGGATGGACTTATGGAAGTCCATGGGGCAAACATGGAATAGAAGTCAAGCCAAGCCAACTCCTCCGTTTGTCCATGGGGCAAACATGCCCTTAGTTTTACACTGCTTTATTATTATTTTTTTAAAAAAATTTATTGGTTTTAATTGAAATGATGTATAGTTATGATAATGAAGAAAGTTACGGTTTTAAAAATTTTCACTTCAAAACCCTAAGAGTTGGATTGAGTTGATTTTTGGGTTGGTAAATTTTTGGCTCGTTTAACCCAACCCAACTTGAATTAAGAATATTATATATAATATGTGTATGTATATAAGATAAATTAATAAGATAGATTTTTAGCATATTTTGTAAGTGTTTTAAAAAAAAAATATTAGTAATATGTTGAAATATAGTAGTCTATGGATTGAATCTTAGATAAAAAAAATGAGGGTAACATAACCGAGAACCCAACTCAATCCAACCCGAAAATTTAAGATTGGGTTACACGTATGCATAAGATTGGACGGGTCCAAAAAAATCATTCAACTCTATCCAACCCAGACCATGTACACCCCTAGAGGGGACTATCTACCAAAATTTCCCGAGCAAATCAAACACACGGGACAATGCACAAGCATCCGTAAAAAAAGAAACAATAGAATAACAATTTATGGAATAATTTAAAAAGCAAAAGATCAAAAGCCTTTTTCTACGAAATTTTAATAGAATTCCAAAAATTGCACACTCCAATTAAAGCTTTTAACCCTTTCCATCCTAAACTTATGAAACTTTATGAATATGCCAACATTGCAAAATACTCAAATTACCCACATGAACACTATGGTAATGTTATAATCTAAATTTGTAGAAAAATAGTAATGTTACTATTTGAATTTTTTAGCCCCTGTTTGATAACTATTTGATTTCTTGTTTTTAGTTTTTCAAATTTAAGCCTATTCTCTCCCAAACTTACTACAATGTGCTCCATCTTTCTTACCATTTATCCATATTTCTTTAAAAAAGTAGGAGAATATTAACCAACTTTTAAAAACAAAAAGAAACTTTGGGAAGCTACTTTTTTTTGTTTTTAAAAGTTGGTTGGTATTCCCCTACTTTCTTACGGAAAGATGTATACATGGTAGAAATGATGAAACAAATACTAGGAAATTTGAGAGAAAATAGGCTTAAATTTGAAAAACAAAAAACAAGAAACCAAATGGTTATCAAACGGGGCCTTAAACAATACAATTCGATTAAAAAATAACTTATTTTTGGTTCTAAGCACAACAAATTGAATAGTTCAAGGATTTGGTTTAGACAACATTTATAGCTCGAAAGTGGATGGCACAATTTGCAATTATTAATTGTTTGGCTGTAATAATGTCATTAAAGAAATAAAATGGCAAAATGCTCAAATTCACATGAATTTTAATAATTGTTAAAATATAATCGTAAAAGAAATAAAATAGATACAATTTAACATAATACTTTCACGATAAAATTTGATTAAAAATGGTTCTCACATTGAGCTGTCAACGAAGTAAGAAAAAACAAATATTCCTTAAAAAAAATGATGTAAGAAATTTGGATTTGATCATAACAAATCCATTTGAAAAACTTTTTTTTTTTTTTTTTTTTGAGAAACTATTTGAAAAACATTTAAAGTTGAAGGGTTTTAGGATCTACATTAATGAATTATTTCTCTCATAATATATCACAATTCAATAAAATTCGATTCAAATTTAATTAACAAAAAACAAATCCCACCTTGAAAAAAATTCAGGACTTTTATAAGAAAGATATAGTTTATTTCTCTTATAAGTCATTGTTTTTTTCAAAACCTCGTGCTATCTAATAGATTGTCAACTTTTATTATTTGTGTTGGGATGCAAACAAAGTATCCCACATTGGTTAGAAGAGAGGAAGATCATGGGTATATAAGTGATGACAACCATCTCCATTAGTGTGAGGCCTTTTGGGAAAGCCCAAAAACAAAGCCATGAGGGTCTAGGCCCAAAATGGACAATATCACACCAATGTGGAGATTCGGGTAGGGTTGTCATCCTTATCAATTGGGTGTTAAACCAGTTTAACACCAGTATCACAAATTCGATCCCCAGTATTTGTAATCATTCTCTTTAATTTATACTTAAAAGTTTTTTTTTTTTCTTTTTTTTTTTTTAGATTTCATTTGAGGATTTTCGTTAGCCTAATTAACAAATTGATCAAATTGAAAAATCGAGGGTAAATTTTGCAATTTCCCCCTTCTAAGTCTGAAGAACTTGCTTGACACACAAAATTTAAAGGTAAGAGATTTGTTTTGTTTTTTTTGAAAAAGGTTGAGATTTCGTTAGACAAAATGTTAGACATTTCTGAATATTTGGTGCAATGTATACATCTTCATCTTAAAGAAATTATTGTTTTTTTTAATATTGCTGTCCCGAACCAGCTTGCACGCACTTCGATTTACATCACATGACACATATCGTCTGACTCTACAACATTTAAATGTAAAAATAATTTTTAAAAAATTAATTTATAAATAGGTGATCACCCTAAACATTCTGTTTTTTGACCACTTGAGCAATCCCATATACAATGCGGCAATTATCCAAAGTAGAATGTGGCTATAATCCAATATACAACGGTTACGCATTAGATAAAAAGTTGTAAACCCTACAAAAAAAAAAGAAGAAATTATGGCTTTAAAAAGTTGGGGAATGATCCAATGTACAATGTGGAACACATAAGATAAAGATAATGTTTTTTTAGAAATTGCGTCTCTTTGCACAACAAGAAGCACGTGGTATGATCCTTCAAGAAAAATCCGTTTTTTTTTTCCTTTTTTTTTATTGAAAAAAAATCCCTTCTTTTATAATGGCACATAAACAAAAATTACACGTTGATCAGAGATGTCTATTTTTTCCACATAATCCCGTCATCGTCCTAACTCACCCTAACGAGGTGAGAAATAGGTGGGTTAGGAATGTATTTCTCATTTCTATTTCTTCAATCTTCGCACAATTACCTTCTTTTAATTATTATTTTACACCTTAAATTTTTAAATAAAAATATAATTTTAGATGTAATTATCTATGTATATGAATATTATAATTTAATAATTAATAATTCAAATTTATAGATATTTTAGAAGAAAATCTAATTATTTAAGAATAAAACTTCTCTACACCTGCATGTATGTAGGGGAGCCATACTTTTTGAGTATGTGACACTATTTGATGCCACATAAATTCCAATACTTTTTAATAAACTCTCTTAATAAAATGAATTTTTATGGCATCAATAGTGTCACATATTCAAAAGGTATGACATGTGTAGGGGAGTTTCACTCATCATTTAAAATTATGGCAAAAGAAAAAAAAGTAGATTGAAAAAAATCCGCACGAGGAATCAAATTACTAAAAAAAAAAGGTTTTTACACGGATGGAAATGAATCTTAGTGGCAGGGACATGGATAGGGAAGCCATTCCTCGCCTTCGCCTCACCCATGGACATCTCTAATTCCGCCATCTTCAAGATGTGTACAAAAAAAAGACAATCCTAATTGTTCGATCTAAATAGTAAAGGTTGGTTTAAGTTATAAAGTTTTTAAAAATAGATTGATTTTTATATTACGGAAAGAGTTGGTAGTTTGATAGTTTCATTATTTGGTAAAAAATCACTCCAACATTAGAGTCAGAAGTTTAATTTAAAAATTGGTATTTACTCTCATTTGAGAGTTATAAATGATAGGTTATTTTAATGATTATAAATAAAAAATTATTTTAAATAACTAGATTGATTTATTTGGATGTAATTTGTTGAGTAATAATTAGTAAATACAGCCTACAAACTGAAATCATCTTTAAAATTGACCAACAAACCCACCTAAATCGAAATGTTTGTTATTTTAAAGAATATTATATTTAAAATTAGAGATTTATGAGTTAATTATCTAAATTGTGCACCCAAACAACACACAGCCTAAACGAGAAACGTAGCCGCTCCTCCGATCGCACTCCTTACGCCGACCACCGTAGAAGGTAAAAAACCAGTCTCGGATCTTCATTCTTTTCCTGTTTTCGCATTCAAAATTCGCCTAATTTCTTTGATTTCTGCAAATTTTTGCATTCTAGGGTTTTGCGAGCTTCATTAATTTCAACCATAATACTGCGCGCCCAAGTTTGTTTTTCTTAATTTTATAATTTATGCCATCCATTTTCCTAAATTATGAGCCAGTGATTAGCTATTGCAAGTTATCAATCGTTTTCAAAATGGACTTCAATGTTATGGGTTTTTTTTTGAGTACAAGTTGGGTAAGAGGGATTACAAATACCAATTTCAGAGATCAAACCCGTGACCGTGGAGTGGAAATAGATTAATAACAAATCAAATAACCAATCACGCCACCGACCCATTTGGTAATGTTATGGACTTATGGGTGTTTTTAAAAGCTCAAGACTCATTAATGGGCAATAGCCTACTTTGAAACTTAGATAAGAATATTCATAAGAAGTGGGAATATTAATAAAAATAAATTCGAAGAGTTAGTAAATGTTATTTTTTTTGGTTAATAAAGAAAAAAACCATAAACATAAAGATTTTGGTATTTAGGACTAGTCAAACTTATGTTTTGTTTACAATTATATTTATTATTATTATTTATTTATTTTATAGAAAAAAGAGACTTTTATTGATGATTGAAAAAATTGATACAAAAAGTTTTATTAAAGATTACAAAAGTCGAGGTGCGCGCAGACTGATTCAAACAGTCACGAATATATATAAAAAAAGTTTTACTAAAGATTACAATAAACAATTCCAATGATTAATAAGATTACAAAGCTATAATCTTTGAATGGGGAAATAGTGTGTGTCCATGGGAACTTCAAGAAGATGCTGTAAACTGTATATTTTTCACAAAAAAGATCAAAAAGGAGAAATCTTATCCGAGAAAAGTCTTCTATTTCTTTCTTTCCAAGGAGCCTAAATGAGAGCTTTGCGAATTGGTTCATATAAAACTCTTTCCTTCTCTCTAAACTACCAGCTGGAAAGCCATTTCAAATAACCCATCTTCAAATTTTTATGGGGGCAGTTCCCAAGGAGTGGCACAGTGGATGAAGACTTGGGCTTTGAAAGTATGCTCCCTTTCAAGGTCTCAGGTTCGAGACTCACCTGTGACATTACTCCTTTAATGTCTCCGATACCTGGCCTAGGGACGGGCGTGGTTACCCTTGTTTCAAAAAAAAAAAAAAAAAAAAAAAAATTTATGGGGGCACCATGCTAAATTGAAATGCCTGATGATAAAAATCCAACCTTTATAAGTGAATGGCAGTGGAGAGAATATGACTGGTAGACTCTTCATTTCTATTGGAAAGAAGAAAAACATTGATTAAAATTTTAGAAAGGCCTTTTAAGTTCTCATTTGTGACATTAATTTGTAGACACTAATTTGTACACCCCTACTTATGCCGGATGAGCTATTGCTCTCGTTTGCAACCCAACTTTGTTTCTAATGCAATGCAACTATATTAAAGGGATTGGCATGCTTGAAAAAGACCAAAACCCATCTCATCATTACTTGATGTTGATATTGACGTTCAAATGCTTGGCAGGTTTCATATATGGTGTGCATTTTGTGTGATTCCATGAGTTCTTGAGATTTTGGCTATGAACTTGGAGTTTCTTCGTAATATTCCCTTGATTTGGGGCCAAAGAAGCAATGACTTGGGTCCAATCCTTCAATCTTCTGGTGCCACTGTGGAGCAAGGCCATGAAAATACTCGTTTTGGTATCAGGACATGGGGATTTTCTCTTCTTTCACTCCTTCCTTGGGAAACCAATACCAATGCCCCGGATATCATTCTAGCAGAAACAACTATCAATAGAAGCGTGAAAAAGCAAGTGAAACGAGGTAGAACAACTGAGAACCGTGGTGGGGAAGCTCCTTTACGGTTCAAACCATATGTGAGTAAAGTTCCATGGCATACGGGTGTGAGAGGGTTTTTTTCTCAGCTGATTCCACGTTATGGTCATTACTGTGGCCCGAATTGGTCTAGTGGGAAAGACAATGGTTCTCATGTTTGGGATAAACGACCAATTGATTGGCTGGACTTCTGTTGTTATTGCCATGATATTGGCTATGACTCTCATAATCAAGCAGAGTTGCTAAAGGCAGATTTGGCATTTCTCGAGTGTTTAGAAAGGCCTAATATGCATTCAAAAGGAGATGCTAATATCGCTACTCTTTACCGAACCATGTGTGTCACAGGTATGCCAGAGTTTCACATATTTAAGTTGTCTTCTGAAAGTGTTTAGATTCTTTTATACCATGTTTGCGATTAAGTGCATATTTCATGTTTGTGAATGGTTCTTAAGGGAAGAGTACCTTTTTAGTCCTAAGTTTTGGTTGTTTCTATTTGATCTCTATATGTATCAAAACAAGCACTTCTTTTCTTCTTCTGACAGTTAAAAGTTAAAAATTAAGTCTATCGAAATTGCTACTCTTAAAAAAATCTTTAAAAAAAAAAAAAAAAAAAAAAAAATCTTTGTACACTTTCTTGATGTCATCCTTGAGAATGTTCCAGGATTGTTTAAAGAACTCGATAGTGTATCTATTTGGCCTCGGAGTCTTATTTGATCCCAAAGCAGAAACGACTATCAATTTCAAGTTCAGAAAAAGAGCTTCTAGTAGATCATTTTGAGCTTGCTTGATTGATCAGATTCCAATCCATATTGTGAGGCAACGGTGTTCTGTGAGGCTTTTTGGTATATAACGCCTTGTAAAATTTGAGGAATTCAGCCTATATATCATCATCATTAGTCAAGCTACTCGGGTAGAAGATAGAATTTATGTAATGGTGTTTCTTCTTTTTCTGGATGCCACACTCTTGTGAAAAAAGCTCGTATTTTCGTCACCCTCTAACAACCACTTTGCCGTACATCTCTGTCTCCGAAGAACTTCATCCCTTGCTGCAAGAGTGAGCAATTCTTAAAGAGAGTTTACGCCGGTAATCTTTTTTTTTTTTGATATCCGTGACTTTCCGGGCCAGCTCTCGCGCACCTCGACTAATGTCATGGGACATACCGCCTGATCCTACAACATTTGGATGTCAAGGAAACCCGTAGGAAATTTTTTTCTAGGTAGGTGGCCACCATGGATTGAACCCATCACCTTATGCACCCCAAGGTCCTCTATGACCAATTGAGTCACGCCATGATGGTTATCAATTTCCATTTGTAGATTCAAACAAATATTTTTTTGGTTCCCAAAGGTGGAGTGGTTCCATTCTTTTTTAAGCTTCTTGAGCCCTTTGAGTTTCATTATGCAAGCGGGACCAGGCCACCCTTGATAATGATTTCATGTTTGTACCCCACCAAGATTCGAGCGTGGCTTTAAAGGAAGGGTGATGCAACCAGGCATTAACATATGAATCAAATATAAACTAGACCATAGGGACTAAAAATGTATTTTCCCCATATTGAAGTGGTTAAGATAATTTTCATCATTTCAACATTACTCCTAACTATGCATTTAATCGTTCAAAATTAGTTTCAATCATATCAAATAATCGAGTTTAAAATCATAAAACCAAACATTAAAATGATAAAATGGAGAGGTTATCTTTAGGAAGCATGTCGTACCGCAATCTTCTCTTTGGTAAAGTTCTTTATTAAATGATAAATGTAACAGGTCTGAGGAATTTGCTTATTCCTTATAGAAGACATCTTATTCAGCATCAGTTTCACTCTTGGAAACCTGCAATTCAGTTTGGATGGCTTAGCAATATGAAATGGTTTCGTTGGAACTTGCAGAGAGATGAACAAAAGCATCCCAAAATGCTATAGATACTTCTGGTCGATACTGTATGAGCCATTTCTCTTCATTAATGTTTTATTCGAGCATACATTTCATGTATATATAAAATAATGCGTTGGCGTATTATGTAGCACATGTATATATACATTGGTGACTGCTAGTGTAGGTGTATCAGGGTTGACATTTATGCTACCAAAGGGATCTTTGTATATGGACCAATGACAAAGTTATTTGCTACTAAATCCATGCTGCCTAAGAAGGAATTTCCTGGTGAAATGAAAAATAAGAACCTGTGAGTTTTCTTAAAAAAAAAAGAAATGAAAAATGAGAATCCGTGAGTTGTTGTCTTACTTTACGTTTTTGTCATAGCACTTTGATATATCTTCGATACCTTTAACTTGGGCCAATGGTACTGAGTTCAAATTTCTTAGAAGTTTGAAACAACATGCGGAATTATTTGTATCTGTCTAAAAAGGTCCTGTATACAAGTCATTCAAAGAGTTTAGTTATTAGGATTAATATTGAGAATTGTGTGCACAATTTTGAACAATATAACTTAACATCTCATCTTCTCTTTTTATAGAAGCATAACCAGTTGTTAGACCAACTGTTCTAGGTTCTGTAAGAGGCTAGGAGCTAACTCATCACACGAGCCTATAGGAAAAGATCATTTCAAAGATAAAACAGGTCGACGAGCTAAAAGAGCCTTAAAACAATAAGTTGTTGATAAAGCAGCAGCAGCTAAACATGAGGAACACTTAGCTAGGTTCGGTCATAAATGATTATGTCTGAGTTCCTATATATAATAAGCCTTTCGTTTCGACTCTGTGTATAACTCTACGATTTAGTTTACTTTTCTAGTTGATCTACCTTACCTGCTCCTAGGGTAGCTTTGAGTGAAATCTAAGATGGAGATCTCCTTATAAACGACACACCAGACCTCAAAATCAATCTTTTGTTATGGTTGGATTTTCATTTCTTATAACAAAGCTTCATCCAATTTTTTCAACCACTTTCATCTTTCTGTGTAACTTGCTACAAAAGATGCCAAAAGGTTTTGAGGTGTAGCAAAACTGCCTTTCGACTTCAAGTGAGTTGTAGTTTTATTTCTTCTTTGACAAACTGCTCGAGGTTAGATCATTCGGTTTTGATAACCAAATCTATCAGGGGAGTATTATGACTATGACAGGGACTAGAACACAAATGAAATCTTCATGTGATACTACATATTTAGTTAAACTGCACAAATAATCATGGTGGTGAGATTACTGATTCTAATCCATAGTTTCTCAAACTGATTTTGCAGAGGGTGAGACTAAGTTTCAGAGACTTGCTACACTTTTGGGAACTCCAGGAAAAGACAAGGAGAGCTTTCTTGGTGGAGGACTATTGAGAGATATCATCTCGTGTCGAAGGTGCCACTCCCTAATCTTAGTAGTAAGGGTGTACATAGGTTGGATTGGGTTGAGAAGATTTTTTTGGACTAATCCATAATTTTGGGTTCAACCCTATACGCTACAACAACCCAACCCGGTGTTATTGCTATTATTTTTTTATTTAAATATATATTTGTTATTTGCCTTTAATTTTAAATAAATCATTATGATAACTTCTAATTTTACTTTATATTAGAAAGGAAATATCATGAAAGACATACTCTAAAGATTTAAATAATTACCGTAAATAATTTTGGAGAATAAAAAGTCTAAAAACAATAATGAAATAAAAGTAAATATATACAAATATAATTATGTTATAGGTAAACAAAAAGAAATAATGAATTCAGGTTAGCTCTGGTCTGTCCAAATTAATTTTAGGACAATCCATGAACCAATTCAACCCATAGAATTTTTGTTGTTTCAAATCCAACCCATCGATTGACAAATACAATTAAAAAATACAACAAACCAAAAAAGAAACAAAAATGAGTATTTAGGGCAACTATAATTACTATTCATTTCCTCCTAATCACTATTCATTCCCTTCGTAATCTCATTCTCTCATAACCACTATCCATTCTCTATAACCAATATTTATCCACATGATCAATACTTTGTTCTCTCATAATCATCCACTCCATGCTAAGCATAGATAGTAGTTATCTCACTAATCATTCTATGCACCCCAAACACACGTAATGGTTCTTTGTAATTATTACCTTTACCTTAAACGCAAACCGAAATCTTTTATTACCAAAGAACTTTTTTATCATTAATGTATTTTCTTATTAATGTATTTTCTTTC
The DNA here is from genome assembly GCA_037832685.1 of Sicyos baderoa. Lineage (NCBI taxonomy): Eukaryota > Viridiplantae > Streptophyta > Magnoliopsida > Cucurbitales > Cucurbitaceae > Sicyos > Sicyos baderoa. The sequence continues at coordinate 1,112,830 of JBBMEF010000021.1, read as the reverse complement.
AAAAATGAAAAGAAACAGACAACATAAAACCGAAATCTTTTATTACCAAAGAACTTTTTTATCATTTGCTATGATTATTTGAGTTCTAGCTTTTTCACACTCTAATCTGGGGAGGAATCTCTGCCTTCATAATGTAGTCACGTCCATAGGTAAAGTGGATGTGATAAGAATATCATAAAATTGTTGTGGAAGCCCTATGAGCAAGTATAATCCAACAGAGCAATCGATACAACACAAAAAATCCAACCATAATCCCCACATTCATCCACCGAATATCCCTGTCAAGCTCTATGTTTTTCAGCACGTCGTCGCCGGTGAGAACGCAGATTCGTTGTTGCCCTTCAACGATCCACGAAAAACACTCTGATTTTACATTCCAATACTCGTTCACAATCATCGCCTCTAAGGGGTACCGATACAACGATATGTAGTACATGAAAATCCATAATCTCGGAATGTTATCTTTCGGAATGAAGTAGCCAGAGAAGAGGAAGAATACGCCGAGAACGGTGCAGATCAGAGAGTTTCCAGTGATAAAATCCGGCGATATGGCGCTGAGGAAGAGCACCAACGAACTCGCCATCATCACAATGAGCCAAACGACGAAGGTGAAGAAGGTGAAGGCCTCAATGGAGGGATTTAGCCCTACGAGCCAATAAACTGGGGCGGCGAAGAGAAGGGCGACGACAAGTAGAAATGGGAGAAAAACAATGGTGTTGGCTATCATGTATGAGGAGATTTTGTAGACCCCTCTTGAGGCTTCTTTCATTAGAACCCTTCTTTCTTGGAGAAAAATGGGGAGAGCTTCTACTGTGGAAGAGAGAAGCAAACTTAGACTGAAAGCAAAAAGGCCCAATCTTTCTGTAACTCCTTCCTCATCTTTTTTCACTCTCAAGTAAACACTTCCTAGCCCAATTCCTCCAACAATTGCTTGCCATGTTCTACCTATAAGTAGTTGCTTTGTTCTGTATAGTAACTTCCAAAATCTTGAGCAAAGAAACATAATCTCTAGAAAATGTGATGAACGAAAGATTGATATCTTTTTGCTGCTGATATTGTGTGTTTGAACTCTTGAGAAGAGCTGGTTTTCTTCTTCTTCTTCTTCTTCAATATGGGAAGTTATGGGGTTTGAATCTTCTGTAAATTTATCTATGATTTCCATAGCAAATTCTAGAGCATTTAGCTGAATAGGGATTTGAATTCCCATTTCACCAATCCTCTTTTCCAGTGAGTTGAGGCTTCCAAAATGAACTGTGGAGCCATGGGATAGAATCAAGAAGTTGGAAATGTATTGGAGGATTCTATAGCCTGGTTGGTGGATTGAAAGAATCACAATTCTTTGTTTAGTTCTTGCCATTGAACATAGAAGCTCAACAACTTGAAGAGCTGAAGTGCTGTCTAAGCCTGAAGTTGGCTCATCAAGCAAAAGGATTGGTGGGTCATGAATCATTTCAACTCCAATTGAAACCCTTTTCTTTTCCCCACCTGATATTCCTCTCTTCTCTTCATCTCCAACAAAGCTATCTGCTACATGAAACAATCCAAGCTCCTCCATTAATCTCTCCACTCTTTCTTCTGAATCCAATTCTCTAAGCTTCAACTTGGCCATGAACATCAATGTCTCTCTCACAGTAAGAAGAGGAAGCAAATTGTCTTCTTGTGTCACAAAACCACAAACCTTCCTTAACTGCTCTGGACTGTTCATCCATTGATCATTAATGGAGATTGTTTTTGTGTCAAAATCCTTCCCTTTCACTCTCCCTGATAGAATCCTGAGCAGAGAGGACTTGCCGGTTCCACTCGGGCCAACGATGGCAAGAACTTGAGAACTTCTTGCCACGAATGACACCGATTTGAGAATATTGATGGGCGGCGGCTTGGGACTTCGAATCAGCTCGGATATGGACCTGTTTGGAAGGACAGAGAATGAGAGATTCTTGACAGAGAGTTTCCTGGTGGAAATGGAAGCATTGGGTGGTGGTGGGGAGTGGTGAGAAGAGGAGGAAGAAAGGCTGGTGGTTTCCTCCGGCGAGTTCGATGTCGAGAAGAGGGCGGTTGAGTCATCTGTGATGCTTTGACTTGTGAAGCAAGCCGTCATTGTTGGGCTCTCGAGCTCGAAACTTTCGTAGAGAAAAGAAGGCTTGAGAATACAGAAAATGAGAGCTTGAGATTATTAGTTGGACCAACCAAGATTTAATCAGGTGTGAAGAAGTTGGTCTTGTTGGTGAGCAGAAATGTATTGACTAATGCTCTGGAAAAACTTGTCTGGCAGTGAAGAAAATTTATGAGATTGTTAAGAATTCCAGGAGAGTTGGACCAACCAATTTTTAGTTGCCTAGAATACATGATGAATTAATGAAAAACAATTAAAAGTTGTTTGATAAAATTTAACAAATTTAAGCGAAGTGTTAAGGCCCGTTTGATAACCATTTTGTTTTTAGTTTTTGAAATTTAAGTCTATAACAATTACTGTACCTTATATTTTTCTTACTTGAAATGTTAAAAATGAGTTATTATAAATAACTACTCATTTTTAATTAATCAAAATAACTCATTTTTAACCACTCATTTCTAATTACTCAAAATAACTTCTCATTTCTAATTACTCTGGAGACCGTAAAAACAAGAAAGTGTGGGTAGAAGAAAAAAAAGAATAAGGCAAAAAAAGGTGAATAATTTTTTTTTTTAAAAAATAAATAAATATAACAAACAATTTTTAGAAACCATTTAAATTTAGAAAAATTGTAATGTTGTTTTTCCAAAATAATTACAAAAGTAGGCCAATTTTAAAATATTTGCATTAGTACGATATTTACTATTTTATTAAAAATTAATTTCCTACCGATTTTTTCAAGTACGACTGAATTGTGTAACCCAAACGGGGCGTAAACGAAAAACGTAGCCGTACGAGTAGCAAGGCTCGATGGAGCGAAGTCCTCTGTTCTTGGTTTTCACCTTCTCTGATCAGGCGATCGTAGAAGGTAACTCCAGTCTCTGAATTTTTTTTCTTTTCCTTTTAACGCTTTTCTTTGAGATTTTGAAGTTCTTTAATGCTTCTAGGTTTTTGCGAGCTTCATTAATTTTAACCATAATGTGGCCTTTCTTCATTTTTCGTAATGGGGTTTAGCTACCTCAACTTTATTACATTTGTTTTTTTTATATACATTTTTTAAATTATGAGTTAGTGAATAGCTAATGCAAGTTATACATCGTATTTACAATGGACTTGAACATTATCAATGTTTTTAAAAGCTCGAGGGGTGCTAAAAAGAGGGACCGTATATATAAGAATATTCATAAAGAAGAGATAGAAGTGGAAATATTAAAAAATGAAAATCGAAGAGTTAGTAATGTTATTAAGAAAACACCCTAAACATAAGGTGTTATGAAAACGACAATCAACAAACAATCCAAGAATAAAGAAAACGTAAAGAGAAGAAGAACACACAAAATTTACGTGGTTCACTAACGATGGGCAGAGAGGGAGCACGATTTTATTAAGGGGAGCAAAAATATAACTTCATAGGGCTAAGGTTTTAATTTGAGTTTATATAGACACTCTCATTAAAACCTTATTACAGATGAAGACCCAATTACATAAAAAAGAAGAAGAAGCCCATATACGAAATAAAACAGCAATACAAATTTCGTTTAGGTTTCGGGGGCGTTAACTCGTTCAAGGTAACTTCGTAGGGGTATTGACTCGTTCAAGGCATATCTCAACATAAGGATTTTGGTATTCATAACTAGTCAAACATATATTTTTTTTACAAGATGATGTATACCTTTTTACTTGAGGTGCTCTAGGCACAAGGCAAGGTATTAGATCTATGCTTTGAGCCTAGACGCGCCTAAACGCGAGCCTTTTAAAATACTTAGGCCCTGTTTGATAACCATTTGGTTTTTAGTTTTTGGTTTTTGAAATTTAAGCCTATAACAACTATCTTACCATATGTTTTTTCTTACTTGGATGTTTACCTTCTCACCTATATTTGTAGAAACTAAATCAAAATTTGATAACAAAAAAAAGTAGCTTCCAAAAGTTTGTTTTTGTTTTTAAAAGTTGGTTAGTATTCACCTACTTTCTTAAGGAAAGATGAATAAATTGATTGAGGAGAGGCTTTATCTTGTAAAATTCTTATGTTTCTTTCTTGCCATAAGGCCCAACAGTATGATCTAACAAATGAGTCCCAAATCAACTTATTCCTATCGTTAGGGAGAGGAGAGCAGTACTCGCATCTAGAACTTGGTTTCAGAAAGTTCTAGAAAACAAGCAGCCATGGAAAAGGTTGGAGAGAGAGAGACACTTTGGATCATTACCCCATACAATTATCATTGATGGTGTTTAGAACTTGGTTCCAGAAAGTTCTAGAAAACAAGCAGCCATGGAAAAGGTTGGAGAGAGAGAGACACTTTGGATCATTACCCCATACAATTATCATTGATGGTGTTTGGATGTGAAATTGTAGAGTGATTATAAATGAGGGGTTATTTTGAGTGATTATAAATTTAAGTTTTAGTAATAGCTTGTTTGGAAGTAGTTATTTATACAGAGGTTGTAGTTAATAGCTTGTTTGGATGATGATTTTTGTAGAGGGGTTGCAGACAATAGCTCGTTTAGATGTGGTTAGAAATGAATGATTATTTTGAATGGTTAGAAATGAGTGATTACACTAGCTTATTTGAATGTGATTGTTTGAAGAGGAAATGTAAAAGCTCGTTTGTAATTGCTCGTTAATTACTTAAAACAAACACCCTCATTGGGAGATCATAAACGAGGCCCACTCCTTTTATATTCGAGAATATGTGGTTGAAGCACAAAGACTTTCTCCATGCATGAATATTGGTGGCTCAACATTCCTGTATGCGGATGGCCAGACCATGGTTTCATATAGAAACTCAACCCTATACCCTTCAACTATTGTTTCACTCTCTCATTTTCGACATTGAGACTTTGATTTGATTTTTACTTCTGCAACGCAATATTCTTTTCATCTTTCATTTTTTCTTTTTCTCTCAACAAAGCCTACTTTCATAGATGTTTCATCATCTATTCCAAATTAAGTCCCTTCAATTAATTTAAATTGGATGACCACCTCCCGTGGAGCTGTCGATATGAGAGTTAGAGGACGATGACGAGATCTTCTCTAGACATTCGATGTCTGTGTTAGCTACCGTAGATGGGTCCTCTGTAGATTCAACATCAACATCATTAGGAACAATAACACTAGCTTTCTCTCTTTTCCACTTGAGCTTCCTCATCCAATGCTTTAACAAAACCATTCCCAAACTAATAAAGAGTGTCCCCATAGTTCCTTCCACAACAGCTAATATCACATTTGGAAGCCAATTTGTTTTATAATCTTGTGGCATTGTCATCCATGTGGCCGACGTGAAGGCCGTCGCCATGAACGCCACAGATACCCACATTACTTTATGAGTAATCATCAAAAGTTGTAATAGTAATCTCCTTTTGAAAGGGATGATGCTGACCAAAACCAACATGATACACAAAGATGTCGAAAGAGCTATGCTATTGCTTATCGCAAACACTTTATAACCTTTTGTTGTTCCGAGTACTGATTTCCCAATCAGTGGTCCGTCTTGGTGCACACCGCCTGGAGGATTTATGCCGGCAGAAAATGTAACTGATGTGATCAAAGCTGCAACTAAAGTTATTGTGTTCCTCCCATGCTGTAGTGCCTCTTTATACATATCACGTTGCTTGAGTCGTCGAGCTCGATTCTTATCCATTTTGTTCATCAATACCTCTCGCCGCTCTTTGCTGAGGCGTTTTTGTTTTCTTAACTTTCTTTTAACAGTCCAATTTTTGTCATTTCTTGTTTCTTCCTTCTCATCATGATCCTCCAAGTTTCTATCAAAAGAATCAATCCTTTTTCTTCTTCTTTCACCGCCCACATTTTTCAACATGTCTTCAATAACCTGGAATTCCTCATTGTTGATCATGTTTGCCTTGTCCATCATGTCAAAGGCAGTGAACCCTTCCCTGTTCTCAAAATTTATTGGTATTCTTTTTTGGTTGATCAAGTAGTCTAAAAACTGCAATATGTATACAAGCAAATCAAGTAAGCAACATCAACTTCTCAAATTGCACAAAAATGAAACTTTATTACAAATATTAGGGGTGTATATTTGTCATGGTTGGATTGAGTTAGAATTTCTTTTTGGATTAACTCAAAATTTTGTGTTGGTTATTGACAAATCTGCTAACCCATCTAACCCTATATATTAGAGCAATCTAATTCAACTCAACCTTATGGTTTGGGTTGTCGATTTTCTTGTACACCCTTAACAAATATCTTGGATATATAAGTAAGAACAACTATCTTAAAAAAATTCGAAGAGAAGATTCTGTATCACCTTTACTTGTCCATTTAGAACTGCAACATGTAAAAGAGTGTTCCCGTCTTGGTCGAGAGAATCGAAGAACGAATCATCCTTAGAGAAGATTTTAACCAAGTGGAGAAAAACGCCAAATTTTTTGTGTCGAACGAGAAGATGAGCAATGGGTTTTCCTTGTGTCGTACGATCCATGAACGACAGAGGAGCAAGCTCCATAAATACTTCAAAAGTTGTTTTTCCGTTCATGGCAGCCAAGTGCAAGGGCTGATGGCCAAAGTTAGTGAATTGTTGAGCCAGTTGAGGATGAAGACACAATAGAAATCTCACTACGTCTGCATGGCCTCTTGAACAAGCTTTGTGCAGTCCAGAAAATCCATACTTATCCACCTTCACACCCACTTCTGGGAACATGGCTAATAGTTCCTTAACAACGCCTATGAAAAACAAAATACAAACAAATAACCCATTTTGAAAAAAAGTAGTGGTGTTCTTGATAACATGTTATCTCTAATCTTTCCTAAAAATATTGTGAGATATCTTCCTAATTTCAACTTGAGATTCTAAATACTTGATGAGGAGAATTTGGGTGTACTCTGGGTAACATCTCCACCATGATGTCATTCATTTGTAGCACACATTCTTTTTTCTTTTAATTTTTTTTATATTAAATATAAAGTAAAAAAAGAGAGATAAATGTGTGACACCAAAGTTGCCACATGAGTAATATCATGGTGGGTGTGCTACCTGGAGTGCACCCAAATTCTTCTCATATTTGATACGTACCTAGGTGTCCTCTTGATGCAGCCTCCAAAAAACAAGCTGGATCTAATCCTCCATCGTCGTCTATTAAATTATGAAGCCATTGCTGATTGAGAAGGATCTTAACAATCCCCACATGCCCTTTGCTGCAGGCCAGTAACAACAGGCTCTGATTTTCATGGCTGAGATTGGAACTAGCCAATGGACCACCAGTCACAAGAAGCAGCATTAAGATATGGGCATGCCCGTGAGCACACGCTTCGTGGAATGGCGTCTCCTGCATTAGGTTCTTCGCCGCTGCCATTTCCGGGCTCAGCCTTAAGATCTCCTGCACCATCTCGATGTTGCCGTGCCTCGCTGCAATGTGCAGTGCAGTGTTCCCCGTTTCGTCCAAACTTTGCTTCAGAATCTCGACATTCTCGTTGACGAGCTCCATGAAACTCTTGAGGTTGTTGCATCTTACTGCAGTGAGAAGCCTTGAATCCATGTGTTTTCAGTTTACAGTCTTGATATTAGATTTTTTGGAGTAAGAGATATGAAGCCTGTAAATGCTGCTTTATATAGGAAGAGAATTAAAACTGGTACCAAAAAAATCAGTGGGATAAACGGTCCAACTTGACATCTAATTTGTTGAAGATTAGGAAGTGTTTGTTTAGGATTTAGACCGATGATTTATTAATTTTTTGAAAAATTACATTCAAACGGTTTTTTTTTTGTAAGTACTCAAAATAACTTCTCATTTCTAATTATTTATTTAAAACTACTCAAAATAACTATTGATTTCTAAACTACTCATTTTAATCACTTTCTACTCAAAACAATTCATTTTGAATTACTCATTTCTATTCATTCTTTTTTTAACTACTTGTTTTAAATTCACATCCAAATAAATTATTGTTTATAATTTTTTTTACATAAAAATTACATCCAAACAAGTATTTGATTATAACTCTCAATTTCTAACTATTAAAAATAACTTCTCCTCGAACCACTTTTTGACAGTTTTGCAAATGCTAAAGCTTTTAAGTGCTGAACCTACCATATCATCACTACAATTTGATGTCGGCAAAACTTTTTCTAACCAATTATATGACTTAATTCAATTGAAATATATAAATGAATGAAAGAGACTAAAGCCAATTGTATTGTTCACTAAAAAAAGCAATTATATTGAAGTTTCCATCTTGATTTGATGAAATAAATTCTATTACATTTGAATTAACGAATTCCACCGAAAGGGTTAGTGACGCAATGATTTCAATATTTGGTTGTAACCTAGTTCAACACCAGCATCACCGGTTCGAACCCTGGAAGTATTAGTAATCTTCTCCCTTAATTTGTACTAAAAAAAAAAAAAATTACATTCGAAATCTAAATAATGTACATCTATGTTGTTCAATATAGACTACATTATTTTTTAGGTCATGCTTAGTCATGACCTAAATATTTCTGACATTCATTAGCAAAAGAATATATACCTTGTTTTTTTATTTCTTTGTTTTGCTTGAAAATATCCCTGAAAATCGAATATTTGAAGTTAGATTGGATTACAATTATCAATCAAATCAACATGTCATCAATCCTTTAAATAGAGTTAAAATTATTTTTGGGATTGAGTGATAAGTTTGATAAGTTTAATGTAAGATTTAATAAAGTGTTTGATGAATGGGTTAAAGTGGTTATGAACTTTTGTTTATCACAAAATAAAAAGGGGTAATTGCACAAACCACCCTTAAAATATGTACAATAGGTAGTTTGTAACAATTATATCTTTAAATTTCTAATTTGATCAATTACATCCTCTAATGTTTGAGAAGTGTTGCAATCAACTTATTTTACTTGACTTTAACCAAAATTGAGGGGTAAAATTGTCTTTTCAGAAAAAGGTTTCTTTCTCCTTCTTTCTCAACCTTTATCAATCTTTTTTTTTTCAACATCCATAAATTCCTCTCTCTATCTCTCATCTCAAACTTCTAATTTACCCCTCAAATCTTGGTTAAATGTAAGTAAAAGAAGTTTAAGAATGCAATTGATCAAATTAGAAGTTTAAGAATGCAATTGTTACATATACCATATACTTTAGAGAAGATTTGTGCAATTTTCCCAAATAAAAACTACTCAAGGTTCTTTACCACTCCTCTTCTAAAAAAACAAAAAACAAACATAGCCTTAAAGAATCAGAAGACTTAAAATTGACTTGTTTCATCAGAAAAAAAATAAAAAAAGTAAAAAAGTTGACTTGACTTGACTTGTTTAAATATAAAAAGGAAAAAAAGTTGACTTCATTATATAAAATGTTGACCTGAACTTTGTTTTTTTTGTTTTCACTTTATTTAACACCTTGACTATTTTGTAAGAAATTTTTTAAAAATATATATATATATATTTTTTTTTTTTGAGATCAAAGTTATGTTTGGTTTAACAAAGAAGGAAGAAGAAAAGAATTATAAATTTAATAAAAATGTCCCATTTGATAATTATTTTGTTTTTAGTTTTTGGTTTTTGAAATTTAAGTTTACCACAACTCTCTTATCATAGATTTTTTCTTACTTGGATATCTACATCTTATCTATATTTTAAGAAATTAAATTAAAATTTGGGAACAAAAAAAAAGTAGGTTTAAAAAGTTTTTTTTGTTTTTTTTGTTTTTGAAATTTAGTTAGCGTTCACCTATTTTATCAAGAAAAGATGAATATATAATAGGAAAGATGAAGCATATTACATGAAAAATAAGTTTAGATTTATAAAATCAAATAAATATCAAATGGGGCGTAAGAGTCAAACGTGTGAAAAATAATATTTTAGGGGCCAACTACCACTATACACATAAGTTATCATTAAAATTTTGTAAACAATATGTGTGTGATATTAAATTTCAAATTTTTTGCCAGGCTGCATGTAGGTCCGTCCAGAGAAAATACCAAGAAATAGCACAAATCTTATACCACACACGGTTTCACCTTTTCGAACACACACCTATGCCACTAGCTATTGTCATATTTAAGAAAAATTTAGATCGAGCATTTACTGATTTCTTTTCGAAAATCTATATTCAAACGAGTTTTTACTAATTTATTCTTCTTTTTACTTTTAAAAATAACCCATCTTGAAACATTCATTTATAATTATTCAATCAACTTTAACTACTTCTTTTTAAATTATTCATTTTAAATCAATCAAAATAACTTGTTTTTAACCACTAACATTTGAAATTATGAATTTGTTATTTAATTTATGGGTCACTTGAAAAAAAAAAATCGAAAATGAAATGAACCAAAAACCTATTGACAAAGTCCTTAATTAATGCCACTCGAGTCTAACCTTCTTCATGATGGCATGTTAAGAATGCAAATTTCTATCATTCTTTGCCTAACTATTGTGTCTCGTAACAAAAGCACACACAAAAAAAGTAATCGGTGCTATTGGCAATCTCGCATGATTCAATTTTTTTTTCATCTGTCATAGTAGCTGGCCATTTAGGAGGGACGTCTATAGCTTTTGCAATTTTCGGTTGCACTAATAAGGCTTTCATCTTCCTTTTCCACGAACTAAAATCTCCTTTCCCATCAAATTTATCGATCACAAACTTTGCCGACATGTTTGCAGATCAATCACAAAATAAGAAAAGCAGTTTATTCAGATGATGCAAGTCTCAACACTTCTTCAAGCAATCCAACAAAACAGAATAAAATCACTCTCCGATATCAAAATTTCGGATCAATTCTCAAAATCTTCCCAACAATGACATGCCAATAACAAAATTTAGCTTGCTACAATTAAAAAACGAACAAGTCTGAACAAAATTTCTAACAACTTATTTACCAATTTATTTCTTAGAATCAAAATTAAAGCATGCCAACACAATTTCGGGCTCAAAACTTTGCAAAACAGGAGCTCAAATAATTTCAATCATCTTCACCAATGTCAAAATATACAGCAATTAACTCAAAATTCAGCCAAAGTGCAAAACAATCATAAAATTGGAAACACAATTATAAGGAAATTAAATACCAATTTGTTTTAAAAGCACTCAATTTCACGCTGATCTTTGAATAAAATATCAAAATGTGTAAAAAATTTCTCGTTTTTACCTACTGCATAGGCTGATTGAATCTCAAAGATTTCTTAATTTCTTACCAATTAGACCACAATAAAAAATGATCTCAGCTGCAATTATTGTGGACTCGGACCCATCATCTTTTTTAAAAGATGGCAGCCCATGCCCACCATCTCTTCTCCGATTTCTACTAGTAGTTATTTAGATGAGTGGTAGTTCATTTCAACTCTACGATCTCAAGTTTGATTCTGAATATCGATATTTGACTCTTATGTTATTTTAAAATAATAATATCACTTGTAGGGTTGTTGTTGTCCCCATTCCAATTTGAACTAGAAAAAAGAAAAAAAAAAGTCTTTTAACATTAGTGATGATTTGTACTTGGACACTTTTGCTTTAGCTGGCATGTTGAAATAATTGGAGTGTTATAAGACTAAAGCATTTTAAAATGAGAAGAATTTAGATGCGCCCCACGCATCATGCTAACATTGATGTGAGAAAATATTATTACCTTTTTTTATTTTAAAGAATTGTTTTTAATTTTTTTTTAAAAATAAGTGGTTATAATTTAACCATTTTGATAGTAGCATGATGCCCAGACAGCATCTAAATTATTCTCTTTTAAAATCTTTCATATCCCATTGTTTCTAATCTTCCCATTGTTTTTTATACCAATTTTTATTCTCTCAATTCCTGTAAAGCCAGCAACTATACTATCAACTATCAAGTTACATGGATTCAAGGATTTTCGCTGCAGTACGAAGCAACAACTTCATGAGTTTCTCGGTGCTCGTCGGCGGGGATGCTAGAATCCTGAAGTGGAGTTTGGATGAAACAAGGAGCACGCCGCTGCACGTGGCGGTGAGGCACGGCCATGTCGAGATTGTAAGGTTGATCTTAAGGCTATGCCCGAAATTGGCAACGGCAGAGAACCTAATGCGGGAGACGCCATTCCATGAAGCGTGTGCGCACGGGCACGCCGACGTCTTACTGCTGCTTCTCGAGACTGGTCTTTTGGCCCGTTCCATTCAAAGCCATGAAAATGGTGAGAGCTTGTTGTTTATGGCCTGCAGCAAAGGGCACATGGAGGTTGTTAAGCTCCTTTTGAATCCGCAATGGCTTCGAATTTTGAAAGAAAACCACGAAGGCTTGGATCGAGACTGTTTCCTTGAGGCTGCGTCAAAAGGACATTTAGGTTCGTATCTTTTTTTCTAATATTCATGACTGCAAGTCTGGCCTACAACATTTAGATACGGAAGAAACTGTAGGAAATTAATTCTTATTACTTAGTTATTTTACTGCTTTATATTTCTTATGTGTCTTTACTGTTATGCCCCTAGT
>JBBMEF010000021.1:1062578-1078690 GCA_037832685.1 Sicyos baderoa | reverse complement strand
AAATATAATAAAACGAACAACATCACTAAGCGAAACCGACAAAACCCCTAGAAGTTTCGTCACTAACGAAATCAGAAGAAGGCTCGGTGAAGGGTTACCGAAACGAAGATGGAATCGGCAACAGGTCGCTCGCGGTTGTCCGCGCGAGCGAAGGCAGCAAGGAGCGAGGGAAGGATTCGCTGGCAACGAACAGGAACGACACCGAACTGGCTCTGGTGCTGGCTGACGACGACTGCTAGGCGACAGAGGCTTCTTCGCGCGTCGACCCGTGCAAGCGAACTGGCTGAGACAAGTCTGGCTGGAGCGAACGGTCAGCGAAGGCGAACATGGAACAACAGAAGGGACTTAAAACAGAAACTTAACTCAAAGTTACTTAAGTCAATGAGAACGAATCGCAACGAAGCAACGTCTGTACCTTAAGAATATCTCGACGAAAGGAGAACAGATCCGAGACCCAAACTGCAGCACAACGAAACAACACCGGAACAGCAATGAAACGAACCGAACCTCTCTCGGCAGCCGCTAAGTATCGGACAAAAAGATAATTAATCAACCAGACTTTCTAACGAACAGACCACGACGAAAGCACATGGCAAGGGGAAGTGAAGTACTTACCAACCCTATGACGATGGACCAACTGCGTAGAACTCCCAACGGCGACGAGCTCTGCACCCCCTTCGGCAACGGCTAACCAAGACGCTACAACCCAATCAACAAAACATTATTATCCAACCTCGAAACCATGCAGACGAAGACGAAACCAAAGGAGCAAGGAGAAGAACCTTACCAGACGACGACGGCGAGCACAACCCAGCAAGCAATGACGGAGACGAGCGGCTGGAGCTTCGACGGCGGCGAGGGGAGCTTCTAGCTGGCGACGGCGAGAAAGAGAGGAAAGCCTAGGGTTTTCTCTTGGGATTTGTGCAAATGAGGTTGACCTAAACCCTTATTTAATCCAATAAAAATCTCTTCCAAAACAATTAAAAATCTCTTTTAATACAAATAAGCTCTTAATAAAATCCTCCTCATGGGCCTAGGTTCAAACCCCACCAAATGCACTTTAAACCCTTTTCTTTTCTTTTAGCTTCCCAAACCCTTGGTTTCTCCAAGACCAAGGTTCAAGTCCCAACAGAGTCACTTAATTAAATCCAATTTCTTTCTAAATTAAATACAAAATAACCACAAATGAAGGAACAGAAAACTGGGCTGTTACACCCAAAGCGACCCAGTACTGTTTTCTTCCTCAATAAGACATTTTGGAATATTGTAGGATGGAAGAAATAAGCTATGCTTCCATATTTTGTTACATCTGGTAAGTTCCCATGGTTTTTGCAACTATTATTTGTTTGTCTAGTTTAATAACCTATAAACAGTCGATTTCAGTTACTTATGGTCTACTTGTGATGAAGAAACGCTGGATAACTTCTTACTAATAGATGGTAGTGAGTTTGCATCGGCTTTTAGTCATAAGAATGAAGATGCCCGAGTTACAATTATAGCCAATAGGTTTGATGAGTTGGCTAATCCTACTCAACGAGTTTTCTTTCCCTTCAATAGCGGGTAGTGTGTTCCAAATTTTGTATTTTTTATACCCTATATTAGTTATGTCTAAGAAGTATTTGAATATTCATTTAATTGTACAGGATTCACTGGATTTTGGCAGTCATAGTTCCTGCTCAAAATATGTTGTACATATTCAACTCGCTTGGTGAAAATGAGTTCAACACCACTTTACTTCGTACCATTAATAAGTAAGTTTCTAAATTAATGAACTTTGGAACTTCAAATTTATTTTATCAACTTTGAACTTCATTAATATAGAGCCTACAGAGTATGGAAATTGAGACACAAGCCGAGCGCCGTAAAATTAAATTGGAAAACTGTGAAGGTAAACTTGATTCCGTATTCTTTTAATTTCTTTGTCATTTTTTGTCATACTAATTAAGTATATGTAACTATTTTGTTTCGTATGAAAATAGGTAAATATTTAATAGAAATTTGCTAGTAATTAAGAGAATGCACATGAACTTGCATTGCCTGACAACATAATTTCACTTATAACGAACTTCCTATGGTTTTCTGAATAGGAAGTATTTTGGAAGATTCGTAGCAATAAATAGCATGTAGCACTCACAAAGTATAATATTTTAAAGAATTTGATGCTTGTTATTTCGTTTGCAGCGAATCTACAAACATTGACGAAACGAGGGAGGAAGTCGCAAAAAGCAGCTAACGAAGAAACCTCTCGCCAACAACAAAGCTGGCAGATCCACGAAGAGAAATTCCACGAACCCACATGAGCGAAGTCAAACAAAGCGAAGAATGCACAAGAAAAATATCTCGGCCTTGGACGCGTGGCAGCCATCCAAGAGAAGCCCATTCAATCTCAGCCGCTCGTTTGTAACGACCATCCGTACTGACATAGCGGATCGTGGAGCAGAGGATATTCAGAGCAGGTTCGTGGAGCAGACGCAGCAGAACTTTGTCGGAGGCCTATAAAAGACGTGGAACTTCATCTTCTTCAGACGTTGAGCATTTTGGGAGAGAAAAGAGAGTTGTCGAAACTCTCAAATTCCGACCACCATTTTCTTGCTTTTTACGTATTTCTAAGTGTATTTCAGCCGCCGGAGCAGTTTAGCCGGGCCTAGGAGTATTTTTTTCTTGTTCGTCGTTCACGCATTTGACGTTGTAGCTCATTGTAGAAGTTTTTGTAACCGGAGCTTCTTCGAGTGACGATTTCAGAAGGATTTTTAAGCGTTTTTTAAACCTTGTCTTCTTTACTTTGTGTTCGTTTACATTTCTGCATTCTTTTCTGGGTGTTTAATGAAATCGTGCTTTCATCATGTTCATTGTTATTTACTGCATCTTTGCTTATATTTCGCACGTCATGAGTAACTAAACTTTAAGTTAGAGGGCATGAGAGAAGTAGGGGAGTTCGTAAGAACGAACTGGTAACGGAATAGGGGCTAACATGCAGGGTTAAAGCATTTCAGTCACTTGGTTGGGAAACCAATTATTATCCTTGTCTTGTTTCGAGAGAAACGAGCGAGCGAACCCCTTGTTTAGCCTCATTCTGATTGTAGGGTTAAAGAAGCCTTAGAGATAAGGTTCACCTACGAGCACACCTTATGAAGACCCGGTTGAGTTTGAGAGAATCGGCTAAATACTCGACAGAGTGTCATCAAGAGCTCGAGAGAGTCTAAGGACCTGGTGTGTGATTCGTTACCTCTTCGCCTTAAACGAACTCTCTGAACCCTTAACCCCTCTAGCGTCTTTACAACATTTGTTCTACGTTTTATTACTTAGTAGTTTAACTTCGCAATAACCTTGTTAAACTAACTTTTTCAATTGAATCTAGCACGGACACAAATTTACGTACTTAGCGAAGTTCCTTGTGGTTCGACCTGGACTTACCAGATTAAAGCTTGCTACGCGAATGTGTATACTTGCACGGTTCGGGAGTAATTTCACACCTCGTAGGTTGTATCTCCTTTGTCGTCACGATGTTGAGACTTGCCACGTCACTCCATCACATTTCATATTTTAATTTAGTAGTTAAAGTGTGTGATAATTATTTCGCCAACAGCGTGCCCGCCATTGATTCTTTGCGCGCCATCGATTTTAATCGATGTTAGCGGTATTCATGGCGACTTTCTGTCCGCCATGAATACCATATAATGGCGCTATATGCCCGTCATTGATACTCGTTTTTCTACTAGTGTTATCTCTTTTGATATTGGTATTGATTTGTTTACTAGAGCAAAACTAGTAGGTTTGGCCTTTTGTAATTTTAAACTGAAAAAATTGATTCAATCATTAACAATAAGAAGAAGGACTTACAATCAATTTTGTTAGCCAATTGATTCAATCAATAACAATTGTAACATATTCAATCAATAAAACAATAATTAAAACAAAGTACCTTCAAAACAGAGTCAATGAAGAATTTGTGATCGCAAGTGAGTGTGTTGAAGATCCCGATCAGAAGTTGCGAAATATTTTAAAAGAGAAGATATGAAGTTGCGAAAGAATTTCCGATTCAAGTCTGCAAATTCACATAGATGAAGTTGTGAATGAATGAATTGCGAACGAATTTTCCTCTCCGCCAAAATCTGTTCATTGAATTGATTAACGAATTTCCGGTGAATTGCGAACAAATTTTTGGTGCTATACCCGAAATTGGCTATGAATTACTTCACGATTCTCCTCTTGAGTGGTCTTTTTTCGGCTTTTGTCGATAGAAGTGAAGTTGATGAATTACTTCTAGCTTTTGAGCGATCTTTTCCGGCTTCTCTCTTTCTCGATTAATTTTGATCTCTTTCTCGATAGAAGCTGAAGCTGATGAATTACTTCACGATTTCTCTTTCTCTATTTTGAGGTAAATCTAAAGAAGCTGAAGCCAATAGCCTGCGGAGATGGAAAAAAACGAAGTCGTCGAAAAGAAAAGAGAAGGAAAAAATTGAAAAGTTAAAAGGAGCACCCCAAAATCCGATACAAATGAATTATTTTGGGAAATCTGCTATAAATGTAATACAACAACAAATTCTATTACCTAGAGTAAATTCCTAAGTGATAACCTCTGTCTAGGTTTTGTGTCCCCTCCCCCCAATTTCTACTTAAAAAAAAGGAAAAAATACTCCATATTTTCTATGAAATTTTGGAAATATCTTTGTATTTGAGCCACGAACTCCTCTTGGAATGAACAACAAAGCAAATACTTCATATTTTTGCCCTTTAATTTTATTTTCTTACAATTTATTCTATTCGTCTACTCTACACACTCTCTGTTATTCTCTCTCCTCGACTCTCTAGTCTCTCTCTTTCTCTTTCTCTTTCTCTCTCTTCCTGCAAGTCCGAATCAGATCATAGTTCTCAGTTTTCTTTCACTTTCTTGCACTTTCACGCTCACCTATTTCTTCTCCCATAGCCACTGCCATAACTCCAATTTCTGCGGTCTGTTCTCACGAATCTATGGAGTTTTCACCTCTGTTCTCGATAATTTCGATTCTGTGACCTAGCTGTTATATTCTCCCGTCAAGTCATTGAACCAGTCTTCTCCGTAATCCAATTAAATCGGAGTTAATCAAGAATTTGCAGCTGTTTTGCTTCGGATTCAGCGCAGTTTCTGAGCGGTGACTGGATGAATCGCACGGCAGCCGTGTAGTCGAGTTGAGATGGATGATTTTGGTGTTTTCGATTGGAATTGCTCGATGATTTTGAGTTTCCGGTGGAGATTGAGCGGCTTCTCGCGCTTGGCCTTGAAAATGGATGAGTTAAAGTTGAATCTTCAGATTTGAGGTTTGTTGAGGGAGAAAATTTGATGTCGAGAATGGATAGGATGACTTCAGATCTTAATAGGAACGGTGCGGTGGAAAGGGATATCGAGCAGGTTCTTTCATCCACTTTCTTTTTATGCTATTTCTTCTATTTTTGTATCACTCAAACGTATGCTCTCCTGATTTGCACATTTATTGCTATGTTTCTCTCAAATCAGTGCAACAAGCGTATAAATGAAGTTGTGTAGCTTTTGTCAGTGTCGTTTTGCACTGCCGTCCCCATCAGTGCCGTTTTAACTATGATTCAGTCATCATAAGTTGAATTCGAATAATTTTGATGAAGAGTAAATTAATTATTCCTTCCAAGGTAGTTGTGTACGGAGTATTGATGAATGTTTTCTGGAAAGCTACTCTTTCAGGTTCTAATGAGGAAATTTAGCGTTGGTAAAAATAACACCATTTGGAAGATTTCATATGATCCGTCGATGTACGATTTAAACCGAAGGATGCACCCTACGCCACTCTTGTTAATCTAGAATCAACTAGCTGACTAGGTTACCTTCTTGTACAATGTCAGTTGTAGAAGATTAATCTAGCAGAACTGCCATCGGATCCCTTCTCAATACTGATTCCCTGGATCTAAGTTCAATTTATAGGATCAACATTAGTTTAGCTTTATGATAAAGTTTTCATGAGCAATCATTGCAAAGTATGAATGTGTTTTTCTTTTCTTTGTTGTATTGTATGTTCATTTATTGATCGAAATAGTCAAGTAGATTCCAAAGACTAGTCATTCGTTGCAACATGTTCATAGTGCAACATGCCATTATCGACACTAGAGAGGAAGATGGAAATCATGATGTTAATATTCTTGGAGGATATGTGAAGTTTAGCCCGTTTCAATGTTTCTATCTTGATGTCCATGAATAAGTAATTACTATTATTATTATTTTTTTTTAAAGGAATTATAATTATTTTTGTAGCTTTTGATTTTTAACAAGCATGACTATACTATTTCTTGTTTGGAATCTGTAGCATCTGTGTTTCTACCCCTTGATAGCCAAACCTTTTGAATCCACTTAGATGGCCTCCACATGCATATATTATGTAATACTTTTTTCTGTTTTATATATTTCAGTCCATTATTGCTCTAAAGAAGGGTGCTTGTCTGCTAAAGTATGGAAGGAGGGGAAAACCAAAATTCTGTCCTTTCCGGCTTTCCAATGTAAGTTTGGTTCTCTTTAAGAAATTTGTTATTGCATTTGTTCTGAAATTTCACTTTTGTACTAGTCATTATTGTTGTATGCATGATATTACCTCACTATGATGATGCATGGACTTTGATCGAAGAGATCATGTTTATGAGACAAATGCATCTTACGTCTGGAAATATCTTGGTAATTGATTTAGTAAGAGTGGAGTCATTGTCTGTATGAACATATTTACTTGGAGCCTGAACATTGGATAATTTATCATCATAAGAAAGGGATGTCCAAGTCCAGGTGGACAACATGACATATCTCCCCCAAAATTTGACGAAACTATATCCGAGTGAGTTGGATAAGAAAAGAAGAGAAGATAATTTGACTTGTTTAAGATCTAAATGTTATTGAGTCAATGTTAAACTCTTGTCGCACTCTTTCTTCTACTTTGGTTGTTTGATGGAGCTCCATAAATATGATTCTCTCTCTTCTTGATCTTAGTTGCATTGGCGCTGTTTCATGTTTTCAGGATGAGTCTGTTCTAGTTTGGTACTCAGGTAAAGAGGAGAAACACCTTAAGCTAAGCCATGTTTCTAGAATAATATCTGGGCAACGGACTGTAAGTACCATTTTCTAAAGATTAGATTTCTTTAGCACCTATGTTTATTATCCCCTGCCTTTTCTTAGAGTTATATATTGTGATAATTATAACGAAGCTGTGGGGATGTTTATGACTCTGAACTTTATTAATCTCTGAAATTTTAGCTTTTTGTATATCGAAGAGTCACAATTGAAAAGGTAGCTGCTTACATTGCTTATGGTTTATTTATAAAGTTAAGATTGTGATGGCTTTAGAAGTTTTAAGTTGTTCATGTGTGTAGTTTTTAAAAGGCGCGCCTGGGCTCAAGTCCCACCTCTGGCGCCTTGCTTGTCCCGCGTGAGGCGTGTGTAATAAGACGCACGCCTTATGGCGCCTTATGTGAAGCCTTGAGCGCCAAAAGGCGCGCGCCTCATGGGATTTTTTATTTCCTTTGCGCTTTTTGTGTTTTAGATTCCTATACTAGGTCATTCGAAGCGCGTGAAGGTTGATAGCTGAATATTATGTATGTTTAATATATTATTCTTGGTTAAAACTTCATTTATGTCCATGAAAAGTGTTTTTATTGTTTATACACACACATACATATAACTTTTTGGAATTTTTTTATATAGTGCGCCTTAAGTAAAAAAGCTCTTGCCTTTTGGTGCGCCTTGCACCTCATGCTCCAAAGGTTCATTTCGTCTTAGTGCACCTTGCGCTTTTTAAAACACTGCATGTGTGGGCCTATAACCGTGAAAAAGTCTAAGGAGAAGAATAAGATAATTGTTGTACGTTTCTCTGAAGGTCCTATGTAATATTTGTTTCCCTCTTACAATCTTTGTATGGGTTCAGTATACAGCGTCCTTGGAAGAACCACCTTGAGCACATAAGTTTAGTCTGTGCTGGGTTTACTTTTTCCTTATGAAAAAAAGTAATAATTGGTGTTTTGGCATTTGCTTATATCTTATAGGTTTAAAATGTTTGAGTCCTTTTATTCTTACACTTTTTTTCTTTTGGTCCGTATACTTTGATATTCTTTCTATTTTAGACCACAAACTTTAAAAAGGTATGGTTTTACCTTTTCTTCGAGTTGTATATTACATTTATTAGAAAAATTAGATTATCCTTTCTAAACTTGATATCAAACATAAGTCTACAACGTGAACATAAGATTTCTAGTATATTAAATTTATGAATTTAACAACCATCGTGGTTGACCTAGTGGTCAATTAGTGTCTTGAAGTCAGGTGCTTACGGAATAAGATCATTTCATAATAGCCACTTCCCCATAAATTAACTTTCTACGGGTTTTGACAACCAAACATATTTAGATCAGACGATTGTCTTGTAAGATTAGTCGGAATGCACGTAAGCATACCGAGACGGTCATAAATATAAAAAATATAGGAATTTAACAGCACATGTCAAAATTCTTTTTTATGCAAAGTTTAGTGATCATGATAGAAAGTTTGGAAGTATAAAAATCAAAATATTATCCAAGATACAGTTTTGGAACAAGCATAAGCAGCATAAGCTTTAATGTACTTATATTTTAGGCTAATTTCAACCAAACCATTAATGGAAATCATTGACTATTTTACTTATGACTTTTTGATGTATGTACTATGTATATTATCTACTGATGAGATGTGTTTCAAAAAACTTTCCAGCCAATATTTCAAAGGTATCCGCGACCAGAGAAGGAATACCAATCATTTTCTCTTATATATAATGACAGATCTTTAGATTTGGTAAGTTATTATTTTGCTTACTATTTGGTTTACATTAAGTTCATTAGCCACACCCTTATTTATTTGGGCTACTTTGTGATTTCAAATATTAATAATCTGATTATTTATTATGCTTACTAGATTTGCAAGGATAAAGATGAAGCTGAGGTTTGGTTCAATGGTTTGAAAACATTAATTTCCCGTAGCCATCAACGTAAATGGAGAACAGAGTCTAGGAGTGATGGAATGCAATCTGAAGCAAATAGTCCTCGAACTTACACCAGAAGAAGTTCTCCTCTTAATTCACCTTTTGGTAGTAATGATAGCTTGCAAAAGGTAATTTATGTTCCTCCAATTCTTATGCAAAGTCTATTTGGATAAGTAACCTTATTTTTCTTCAAAATTAGGATGGTGATTTTCGCAGTCCATATGGAAGTCCTCCCAAAAATGGAATGGATAAGGCCTTATCAAATGTGATACTCTATGATGTTCCTCCCAAGGGGTTCTTCCCTTCTGATTCTGCCAGTATATCAGTTCATTCTTTATCATCAGGTAGTTCAGACATGCATGGTCCGATGAAATCAATGGCAGTTGATGCTGTTAGAGTTAGTTTATCAAGTGTTGTCAGCTCATCCAGCCAAGGTTCAGGTCACGATGACGGTGATGCCTTGGGGGATGTTTTTATTTGGGGTGAAGGAACTGGGGATGGTGTACTTGGTGGTGGAAGTCATAGAGTTGGAAGTTGTTTAAGTATCAAAATGGACTCTTTGCTGCCTAAAGTCGTGGAGTCTGCTGTAGTTCTAGACGTTCAAAACATCGCATGTGGTGGACGCCATGCCGCCTTAGTGACCAAGCAAGGAGAAATTTTTGCATGGGGGGAAGAATCGGGAGGCAGGCTTGGGCATGGTGTTGATTCTGATGTTTGGCAACCAAAGCTTTTAGATGCCCTTGCTAATACAAATATTGAATTGGTATCTTGTGGTGAGTACCACACATGTGCTGTAACACTTTCTGGTGATTTGTACACATGGGGTGATGGAACTTACAATTTTGGTCTTCTTGGCCATGGGAATGAAGTAAGCCACTGGACCCCTAAAAAAGTAAATGGACCATTGGATGGCATACATGTCTCTTCTATCTCTTGTGGACCTTGGCACACTGCAGTTGTAACCTCTGCCGGGCAATTGTTTACTTTTGGTGATGGAACGTTTGGGGTTTTAGGCCATGGAGATCAAAACAGTGTATCAATGCCTAGAGAAGTGGAATCTCTCAAGGGTTTACGCACTGTGCGGGCTGCTTGTGGTGTTTGGCATACTGCTGCCGTAGTTGAAGTTATGGTTGGAAGCTCAAGTTCGAGCAATTGCTCTTCAGGGAAGCTATTTACATGGGGAGATGGAGATAAGGGTCGGCTAGGACATGGTGACAAAGAGAGTAAACTTGTTCCCACTTGCGTCGCAGCTCTTGTTGAACCTAACTTTTGTCGGGTTTCATGTGGGCACAGCTTGACTGTTGCCCTTACAACATCTGGCCATGTCTACACAATGGGAAGTCCTGTTTATGGTCAGTTAGGAAATCCTCATTCGGATGGAAAAGTTCCAGTTCGAGTTGAAGGAAAGCTTTCTGAAAGTTTTGTGGAAGACATAGCTTGTGGGGCTTATCATGTTGCCGTTTTAACTTCAAAAACTGAAGTCTACACTTGGGGCAAGGGTGCAAATGGTCGTTTGGGTCATGGTGATACAGATGATAGAAATTCACCAACATTAGTAGAAGCATTAAAAGACAAGCAAGTTAAAAGCATTGTATGTGGTACAAATTTTTCTGCGGCTATCTGCCTTCATAAATGGGTTTCTGGTGTTGATCAGTCTATGTGTTCAGGCTGCCACATACTATTTAACTTCAAAAGGAAGCGACATAATTGTTATAACTGTGGACTTGTTTTCTGTCATGCTTGCAGCAGTAAGAAATGTCACAAGGCTTCTATGGCCCCAAATCCTAACAAACCTTATCGTGTATGTGATAATTGTTATAACAAACTACGAAAAGCATTTGAAACTGACGCTTCTTCTCAGTCTTCAGTGAGCCGAAGAAGAAGTGTCAATCAAGGATCTACTGAATTTGTTGAGAAAGATGAGAAATCAGAGTCTGTCAAGTCTCGTGCTCAGCTTGCACGATTTTCTGCCACAGAATCTATGAAGCAAGGTGAAAGCCAATCTTCCAAGAAAAACAAAAAATTTGAATGTAATAGTAGCAGGGTGTCGCCTATTCCAAATGGAGGATCCCAGTGGGGAGCTATTTCTAAATCATTTAATCCAGTGTTTGGGTCATCCAAAAAGTTCTTTTCAGCTTCAGTTCCTGGCTCTAGAATTGTCTCCAGAGCAACATCCCCAATATCAAGGCGAGCAAGTCCTCCTCGTTCAACAACACCTACCCCAACTCTTGGAGGTCTTACCTCACCAAAGTTTGTTGTAGATGATGCTAAAAGGACAAATGATAATCTTAGCCAGGAGGTTGTTAAGTTAAAAGCTCAGGTACATGGCCTCTGGTTTTTCCTAAGCTTCTTGATTAGAGCTGATCATATGATTTTTTATGATTATTATTTTGGTGTTGCATTTAATGGTGTGAAAAAAGTAACTGATCTTGAGAAGCTAAATACAGTATTATTTCTAGCAAAAAGGTGTCATGTACACAAAAAAGATTTCCATAGAGATGTAGCCACTTCAAAGCTTGAGAGAAGTAGTTGTATTAAGTTGATTCCTATTGTACAATTGATGATTTAAATAATGCAGTTGTCTAAGGAATAAGTGTTATCTTATTTATTTAATTAATCACTTTCCCTCAAATTGTTGAAGCCAATCAATTTTATTTATTTTTTTAAACAAGGGTAACCACGCCCGTCCCTAGGCCAGGCACCGGAGACAACCAGCCAATCAATTTTTTATCAAATACAATTTAATGAATTTATAATAATATAGCTATAGTAAATACTTTTTGTAACTATCCCCTCTCTATGATTCTTAGGCATTTGAAGTTCTTTTGTAATTAGTCTTTTTTTGGTGGGTTCCTTCTCTTTTTTTTTTCTTTTTTTTATGTTTCTTATATAAAAAAGTTCATGGGTGGGAAGAAATCATTGCTTATGAAATTTATTTGATCCTCTTAGTACTCTCTCAAAAGTTTTTCTGATTACCATTTATTAATTAATGTTGAATGGAGTTTTTCTGATGTTCCTTAGAGGTGCCTGGGTGGAAATATTTTCTTCCCTATATTTTGTCTCCTTCTATAATGTGATGTCTGTCTCTTATATGAGACAATTTATAGAAATTTTTTATTCTACAACCTTTTGATTAAGAAATGGAAGTGTTGTTCTAAACTTCTTCAAGGTTCTTAGTTTCTATTTCAGATTTTCCTTTTCTACATCGTCCTTTTTGTTTTATTGTACAGAAGCCAAGTTTCGTTAGTAGTCCTGGAACGCATCAGGCCTCATCAATTGTTTTTCTTTCTACAGGTTGAAAATCTTAATCGTAAAGCCCAACTTCAGGAAGTTGAGTTGGAAAGAACAACAAAACAGTTGAAGGAAGCACTGTCATTTGCTGCCGGAGAAGCGACAAAGTGCAATGCAGCAAAGGAAGTAATCAAGTCGCTTACAGCCCAAGTAAGTAGTATTCTTGTATGTATGTGATGGTATGCTGGTTTATGGAGCTATATGTATATCCGTTATTATTTCTGTTTCTTACCTGCAAATAGGACATCTTGCATGCATTTACTTGAGGGAATACATTAGTTTGTATCGCAAGTGCCTTCAGATTAGTAAACCAAGAATCATGCTACCTATTTATGTCCCATTTTGTAATCGAGCAATTCTGTCTTGGCTTCTATCTCTCCACTGAATGTACCCACAACATCCTCTTCATGTTCACTAAATTTGAAACTGGGAACTTAGCTTTATAACTTTGATGGTGAAGAATTCTGGGTGATATAAGTTAACCTTGGAGGGAGGTGACCGTAAGGTGATGTGATTTGAACTCTCAACCTCTTGCACGAATCTTAAATTTAACTGAAGAATTGAGACTCTTTTACCACTCAGTCCTAACCTAGAGCCGTTAGGGTTTGCATTTTACTTTGGGCAAAGTGAAGTCTACTAAATCTTTAAAAGATTATGAGCTCATACTGAGGATTAGAAAAATTAAATAGAGATCTTGTTTTGGCTGGCCATCTGAAAGTAGCTAAGTACTGCTATTCCTAATTGAGATCCAAGTTATTGGTTATTTTCTTTTGCTTTATGTTAGCACTCCTTCAGGTGGCAAATAAATATTTAAACTTCTCTTAGTAGATAGATAAACGATGTTGACTTGTTTTATTTTTTATTATCATCCTTTTTACTAAAAGGTTCTAACTTCTTTTTTCACAGTTGAAGGAAATGGCAGAAAGACTTCCAGTTGGAGCAGCTCGCAACATCAAATCACCTTCTCTTGCCTCCTTGGGCTCCAGTCCTCCATTCAGTGTTGTGGTTTCTCCATCGATTGACCGGTCTAATGGTCAAACAATGTCTCTAGAAGCCGACATTATAGATTCAAACAGTCACATACTGTCTAACGGGTCTAGCTCTGCTAGTAACCGTAGTTCAGGCCACAGACAAGGCAATTCTGATGCAACAACTAGAAATGGCAACAAGGTTAAAGAAAGTGATTCTCGTCATGATGCTGAATGGGTTGAACAAGATGATCCTGGTGTGTATATCACCTTTACCTCTCTTCAGGGTGGTGCCAAAGATCTCAAACGAGTGCGTTTCAGGTATAATTCTTCAGCCTCGTTGACTTGATCCTTTGTTGATTTGAAGCTATCAGTTTATACGACTTTGTTGTCTGACTATCAAAAAGAAGGTACATCCTCTCGTTTGGGTGGCTACGTTGTCTGGCATGGTAATAACTTAGTGAAGTACATATAGTTTGCAGGTTGTCTCATAGCATAATTGAGGCAATCTAACCAGCTAAGGATAGGCTATAATAAAATCAACCACCATTGCAATAATTCATTATTATGAAACTTTATACATGTTTCAAACATTAAACTTTCATGCTTTCCCGTCATTATTGATGATCAGAAGTATATGAGGCAGGAACATTATGGATGAAGTATTTATCTTATTGTTTAATGATGTTGAATTTTGTGAAGCATGTTATGTGTAGATGATGAGTCACCTGGTGGCCCATTAGTCTAATCTCACAGTTCTAACAATAGTATCGTTTATGCAAAGCATATGGTAGGGGTGCAAGTAAAAATCGATTGTATTTTGTTGGTTTCGGTTCTAGTTAGATTTGAACTGAATATAACTTAACTGACTGATACCATTAATATTAAAAACTAGAATGTAAATATGAAAGATAAGCAGCACAGTTGGTATTGTACCGTCTCTAGTAGACTCAAAGTTGTGGGTTTGAGGTAGGGGCTGCTACTTCTTACACCGCTTTTAATTAGATACGGGCCAATTTGAATAAAATGACAGCTAATTAGCGGCCCAAACCTTGAACCGACAAACCAAATCGATTGTACTGTTAATTCTTTGGTTCTTTATAACACCACCTTTTGTTGTTGCAGTCGGAAACGATTTACCGAGAAGCAAGCAGAGCAGTGGTGGGCCGACAACCGAGCAAGAGTTTACGATCAATACAACGTGCGTATGATCGACAAGTCGAGTGTGGGCGTTGGTAGCGAGGACTTGGCTCACTGACATGGAAATGGATCAATCTAATCCAATTGATTGTAAATGAACATGATGTTTACAGGCTCACACCTCATATTACTGGTAAGTAATAATATGATCAATTTGTTTGGTTTTAATCCATCCCTAGGGATAGAAAAGAAAAGGCAATATATGGTATTGAGTTAGAGGGATAACTAGAGAGGGGTTTGTGTTTTTAAAATTGTTCCCCTGTTTTCACCTTCATTTTCTTGTTTGTTTTCTCTGCCCTATTTTCTATTTGTTGGGGTCCCTCAATTTTTCCCCTACATATATGTGTGTCTGTTGTGTAGGGGATTGAGTGTGAGAAATGTAAATTTTTAGTAACTCTGCTGGCTGTTGTTCACATTAGCCGCAATGTAAATCCGATAAGCGAATGCACCTGCATATTTTTGTACTTAATATCTGTTCTGAGCTTAGTTTAATTCCATTTCTTTCTTCTATTTTAAGAGCTGCTGAAATTTTACGCTACGCCTTGCATCATCTGGTGGTATGATGCTCGAGTTCTTTGAAGGCGTTGCTCGAGTCCTTCCTTTGTGTTTCATCATTCTGTGCTAGAAATTTTAGCTCTAACATGGAAAGAAACGGTTCATTTTTCATTTGATGGTGGGCGTTAGGGCCAGAAATCATCGAACTTTTTTTTTTTTTTTTTTTGTAGACA
The DNA here is from genome assembly GCA_037832685.1 of Sicyos baderoa. Lineage (NCBI taxonomy): Eukaryota > Viridiplantae > Streptophyta > Magnoliopsida > Cucurbitales > Cucurbitaceae > Sicyos > Sicyos baderoa. The sequence goes on along the minus strand of JBBMEF010000021.1, from coordinate 1,063,507 downwards.
TTGGATGAACTCTTTACCAAAGAAAACATTTTTTTTTATGGGGCAGTTTGATCCATCAATAGTATTGATTTCTTTTAGGATTTTGTTAGGACTTGGCACGAAGTTAGCACACCAGATTTGAACTTTTAAAAATGTAAAAGGCAAAATTTAAAAATTCATGTTGAAATGATTAGTTACCTTGGTAGGTTGTGGTGGATATTCCAAAAACTTTTTATACGATAAGATGAAAAAGGTTAAGCTGTTTGACGAGGTAAACTAAAAATTTGTATTAAAAGAAAAAGAACGGGGTTTTAAAAGGAAAATTAACATAGAATAATTGTTAACAATTATTATAAATAGATCTAATAATAATAAAAAAAAAAAAAAAAAAAATCATTCTTTGTCGGAACTTAATCTGAATATAACCATTAATTACGAAGAAAAACCGTTTAGATATTACAAGATAAACGGCTTAACACTTTGAAAAAATAAAAAAAATAAACACTTATTTTAAAGAAAAATTGTAACTGTTAGAACATTTTAAAAAAAAAATTGCAAATTTTTCATAAAATCAAAATAATTACAAATTTAATTTCTCATTTTTTTTTTATTTTCGGAAATTGTTTTTTACAAAATCTCATTATGCCCTCGACATCATTAATTATTAAATCTCATTTGCATTTACTCCCATTTAGCATTAATTACAAATTCAAATTTTACAATTAATGTAATATATTAACTTCCTTATTTGTACACTCCATAATCAAAGTAATTAAAGCTCGTTTGATAACCATTTGATTTCTTGTTTTTCGTTTTTCAAATTTAAGTTTATTCTCTCTCAAATTTCCTACAAGCTCCATCATTTCTACCATTTAAGTAGGAGAATACTAACCAACTTTTAAAAACAAAAACAAACTTTGGGAAGCTACTTTTTTTTGTTTTTAAAAGTT
>JBBMEF010000021.1:1001071-1058736 GCA_037832685.1 Sicyos baderoa | reverse complement strand
TGTCTTCATCAGCTTTGGGATCCAAATTAAATTTTGATTCTCTCACCAAAATTGCATTGGAATCCTCTGAAATCAAATATTGTGAAGAAGGAAAGAAGGATGGAACATGTCCCTCACGTTGTTGTTCCAATTCTGTTATTGAACATGTGTTAACAACCTTACCACCATGTGTCGTTCGTAGAACCACTTTCAGAAGAAAAAAATATAATAATTAACAACCGCTCGTGATAATACATTTTTAATGCAAATAATTTGGTAAGAAAATGAGTTATTGAAAGCAATATAATAGATTTTGCATTTTGAAATCAGCCCTATTTTTGTAATCATTTAATTAAACTAAAATGAGTGATATAATTGAGATGTCTTCCTAAATTTGTTGAATGGATATAAAATTTGTTATATTATTTCTAAATTTAAAGATAGTGAGTTAAAATTAAAATATATATGGATCAAACAAATTAAATTTGTATTTCAAATAAATATTATTTTGTCATTTATAAAGGAAAACAAATTGAGGGTAGAAATTTTTTAACAAAATGTACTAAAAATGATAAACAAACTCAGCTTAACTCAATCACTGCACCAAACAACAATCAGCTTAACTTAACACAGTTTAATTTAACATGTCTATGTCTACCAAATACAGATTAACTTAACCCTCGGCTTAATTTAATACTCAGTTTAACTTAATATCGACTAACTTAATCCTAATCCCTGCATCAAACACGCCATGTTTTCTACTTTACAGCATTTATGAAGAAACCCCCATTAAATCATAAAGTTGGCAGCCATGCTCAAAAAATCAATCCTTTTTAAGATCCACAAAAACACAAAAATTTGGTATACCATTAATTTCCATTGCCTGGAATAATTATCTCCCTAACAAAAACAGAGCCGCCATTCATGGCAAGTCCACTCTGTTTCTTCACAATCTCCCCTTCCCACCCTTTAAATTCAATCATCCATTCTCCAAATCTTCAAAAATGGCGCAGAACAATTTTCCCATCTTGTTTTCCTTCGCGGCTGTTCTTTTAGCCGCCATTTTCAGCGCAGCAAATGGATCAGAAAGAAAAGATCATATTGTGTACATGGGCTCCATTAAAAACAGATCAATAGCAAAATCAACCCACCATTTGAATCTTCTTCAATCGGTAATCGAAACTTCTTTCAATGCAGAAAGCTCATACATTCGTAGCTATGGAAGAAGCTTCAATGGCTTCGCTGCAAAACTCACTAACGCTGAAACAGAGCAACTCGCCGCCATGGCAGGAGTGGTCTCTGTTTTCGAAAGCAAGAAACTCAAAACCCAAACGACAAGATCGTGGGACTTTCTGGGGTTTGACAAAAACACCAAAAGAAACCTCGCCGGTGAAAACGACGTCATAATCGGGTCATTGGATACCGGAATTTGGCCGGAATCGGAGAGCTTCAGCGGATCCGGGTTGTCGCTGCCGCCACCACGGTGGAAAGGGGTGTGTGCTGGGGGAGTGAATTTCACGTGCAACAATAAGGTGATCGGAGCTCGTTACTACTCGGGGTTGTCGGCCAGAGACAGGTTAGGATCCCACATGGAGACCTCATATTACTACGTCGTTAAGGACCCAAACATCACATACCTAAATTATCGGGTTGAGTTGGGTTGAATACATAAATAGATTGGGTTGGGTTGAAAATCATGCAATTTTCATGGGTTGAGTTGGGTTAAGGGTTGACCTAAATCAACCCAACCTAACCCGACCAACCCGAATTTCATATTTAATTTAAAAAATATATATTTTTACACATAATAATTATTATGTTATTTAATTATTTATATTATATGTTGTATATTTATTTTATTTAATTATATTGTTAGACTCTTATTTTTTAATATTTTTAAAGTTATTGATAAAGTTTTGAAGTTAGGTAAACTTGAATTTTGCATTAGTAATTAGAGTATAATTATGTTAATATTAGTCCTAAATTTATAGGAATCGAAAAAGAAGCGTTAGAAATTGTTTATTGAGTACGTTGCTTATCATGGTGAGCTTTTTGAATTTTAGATTAGTTGCAAATTATGAACCCGATAACCCAACCCAACCCAACCCGAAAATAAAGGGTTGAGTTGGGTTGGGTTGTGTCTTTAATTGGGTTGGGTTGGAGAATTGACCAACCCAAATTTTTGGGTTGGGTTGAAAATCACCTCAACCCAATCCAACCCATGTTCAGTACCCCTACCTAAAGCATTTAGGGTGTATTTGAGACACCGATTTAGTTATAATAGACTGATGATTATCAAAAAGGGTGTTCGAGTGATAACTTATTAAAACAAGGGTTAAGAAAAATGGTGTTTTAGGGATTAGTTATTGTAACAAAAATAACATATATAAGGTTTAGATAAACGAGCAGATAGATTTAGGTAACCGACGACTATAATAAATGGTGGGACAAACATAAATTAGATTATTATAACCAACTGGAGCATAAACAGGTCCAAACAATCTCTTAGGGGTGAAGCTTTATTTTATTTTATTTCAAATTTTCTTAAAAGTACAGCCATAAACATGATAGGTGAAAGTAAGGAGGGGTTGTCTGTACCATAAAAACATAATATATAAGAAAGATAAACTAGACTTTGACATGAATATTCACACTATCTTATAACAGAGTCGGCCACGGCACTCACACGGCCTCCACAGCAGCCGGAAATGCGGTGGAGACGGAGGGATTTGATGGGATTGCCGGCGGAGTTGCGAGGGGAGGAGTTCCTTTGTCGAGAATTGCGGTCTACAAAGTGTGCGATCCCGATTGCTCGGAAGTGGATATTTTGGCGGCGTTTGACGACGCCATTGCCGACGGTGTGGATATTATAACGATTTCAATCGGCGGGCTCGGCGCGTATTTCTTTACGATGGATTCCATTGCAATTGGGTCTTTTCATGCTTTGGGGAGAGGAATCCTGACCGTTCATTCCGCCGGAAATGATGGGCCGGACGAAGAATCGATCGGAAGTGTAGCTCCTTGGATACTTACTGTTGGAGCCACCACCATGGATAGATCCATTGTTGACCAGGTTTGTCACTCAACACATAAAATATGTCTTTTTTTATATATAATATCTCTCAAGTCTCTAGGTTTATAATTATTAGTAAAATCTTGGTTAATTTTGTTTATATAATTTTATAGTTATTTGTCTTTTGAAATTATTATAAGACCAAATTTATAAATTAGTTATAATTGTATTTTATTAGTACTTATCAAAAAGGTTGGCGACCAGTTTATATTTAACTCTCATTTATATAATATTAAAAAATTTGTCCACTAAATTTGAAAAATGATTGAAATGTGAATTGGAAAAATTTTTACTACCCTAAACAAACATTAATTTTGTTTTTTTTTGAACAATAAACAAACATTAATTTATATTTTAGTAAATGAAAAATATATATATATATATATATATATATATATATATATATATATAAAACTAGAATATATTTTACTCTATCTTTTTAATGCAAACATGTACATCATGTTAATAGTTTTAAATTTGATTTAAATGACTAAATAAGTCAATGACACAATAATTTTATTGTTTTGTTGTAAATGAGTTCAATGCCAACTTCTAATATTTGACGGTGATAATTGTTATTTATCGCCCTCTCTCAATATGTCTCAAAAACAAGAAAAAAAAAATTGATTTCAATGAATCTATTACTTTTTTTTTGTTTTTGAAACAAATGAATTTATTAGTTGTTATTCGTTTTGTAATAAGGTTGTCCTCGGGAATGGAAAAAGCGTTGCGGGCTACACCGTGAACTCTTTTTCATCGAACAACAACATTTCACTAATTTATGGATCAAAAGTTTCAAAAAATTGTTCCTTTGAAGATTCACAACACTGTACGGAAGGTTGCTTGGACCGAGACTTGGTCAAAGGAAAAATCGTTCTCTGCCGGTTCTACCACGGAGCTGCCGAAGCTTATAACTCTGGCGCCGCCGGAGCAATCGTTTACAACAGCAATTTCGAAAACGTTTCCGTCATTTCTCCATTTCCGGCCGCCGCCTTGCCTTGGGAGGATTTCGTAGCCGTTGCAAATTACTCAGCCTCTGCAACAAATCCCCATATCTCAATTCTCAAAAGTGCCGCCGTTAACGACCCTTTTGCTCCGGTGGCGGCCCAATTCTCCAGTCGCGGCCCAAACCCATTGCTGCCGGAGATCTTGAAGCCCGACGTCGCCGCCCCCGGCGTTGAAATCCTCGCCGCGTATTCCCCAATTGTGTCCCCTTCCTACGCTCTTACCGATAAGAGATCGGTTAATTACTCTGTTCTTTCCGGCACTTCCATGTCTTGTCCCCACGTCGCCGGCGTCGCTGCTTACGTCAAGAGCTTTCACCCCAATTGGTCGCCGGCGATGATTAAATCCGCCGTGATGACGACGGCGAAGCCGATTTCGAACACGGACGGGTCTCAAATTGGGGAGTTTTTACACGGGTCGGGTCTGATCAACCCGAAAGAAGCTGTGCAACCCGGGCTTGTTTATGAAATTGTTGAAGAAGATTACGTTAAATTGCTATGTGGGAATGGGTTTGATTCGAAAACGGTGGGGCTAATTTCAGGAAACAAGAGCGGTTGTTCGAGGAATCCGGGGGTGTTTCCGGCGAGGGATTTGAATTACCCGGCAATGGTGGGTCGGGTTTCGCCGATGAAGGCGTTTGTGGTGAAGTTTCAGAGGACGGTGACGAATGTTGGGGGTGTAAATTCTAGTTACCGGTCGGAGATTTTGCCGATCTCTAAATTTCGTGCTGAGAAGTCGCCGGAAAATGTGAAGGTAAGTGTTGAGCCGCCGGAGATTCGGTTTGGGGATTTGAATGAGAAGAAGAGTTTTGTTGTGACGGTGGCCGGAAGGGATATTCCGGCGGAGACAGTGTTTTCGTCGGCGTTGGTTTGGAGTGATGGAATTCATAAGGTTAGAAGTTCGATTATTGTGAGTGTCTCAAATTAATGTGATTTATTATTTATGGAATTAACTTTGAGTAATTTGATAATAAAATGTAAGGTTGATTGATTTCTTGTTTATCTTCTTATATGGAAATTTATTGCATGAAGGATTTAAATTTAATGAATAAGTTTTTTTTTATCTTTTTTTTTTTTTAATCTTTTATGAAACAAATTTATTTCTTTTTTTAGTTTAACTATATTTGAGATTCAAATAAATAATTGGTTACTATGTTATGCAATTGACAATGAACCCGGGTTACTTGTTGTCCATATTATTGTAAAAAAAAAAAGTAAATTGCTGACCGTTTAATCGTTTATAATTGCTAACATAGTAATAATTTAACCGGCATCAATGCTCTATCGACATTTTGTACAATCTAGTATTCATGAAGTTTTAAAGAATATTACAAATTGATTTGGCTAGTCATGCAAAAACCCTTTATTATTTAGTCTTTTTTTGAGTACATATTAAGAGAAGATGACAAATACCAATTCTAAATATTGAATCTATAACACTCGTGTTGAACTAGTTTACAATTGAACATTGAAATCATTGCTTATATGATTTTATTTTTGTGTAGTTACTTATACTAATTTCTTATGAATATTCATTATATTTGCAATCATAGTTTTAATTATTAAGTAAAGTTAGAATTGTAATACCATATATTTAGCTTCATAAAACGAAAAAAGAACATTCTTCATAGAAATACTGTGTAGTATAAATATAATTAGTGGTACGTTTCAAATAGAATACATATAATCAGTGACAGAAAATTTAGAATGTAATTTAATTTAATCAATATTAAATATATACAAACAAGAAGCAAATTCTTCAACAATCTTCCGTTGTCGTCCAGCGGTTAGGATATCTGGCTTTCACCCAGGAGACCCGGGTTCGATTCCCGGCAACGGAATATTTATTTCTTCTTTCTTTTTTTTTTTGAAAAAGGATTTCTGGTCATGTTGCGTCTGTGGTTGAATCATGTTTTTAATTGATAATACCTTATTAATGTAAACTTGAATACTTCAAGTTCATACAGTTCTTTCATCTAATCTGTTGTGAAATCAGATTCGACAATAAAAAAAACATTAAGTGTTATCTACATCCATAGATGGAGGAGAGAATGATTTGTTAATTCGAAGATACAAGATTATAGAAAGTCGATCAACTGGAGATACTAGTTTATATTGTGCACTCTTGTAAAACCCTATGGGAGTTTATATAGCGAGACCTCTGACTAAGTAATTGTGGGCATCGACCGATCGAGACACATCTCGATCAACTTAAGTTTGGACTGTCAAAGGTCGATTGCTTGTGGACATAATGTTGTTGTGTATGAAGAGTTATTTTCTTTCAATTGCCCATGGTACTGATTATCTTTTTATGGTAGGCAGATTCATCTTGTTAAGTATGGAGTCAACTAATCTTATCTGATCCTAATCTTTAAAGAATTCAACCTCATCCATTTATCTGTTTTTTTATTTCACTAAGATTCTTATTAATTTATTATTAATAGTTAATCCTTTTCCATAATTTTTTTTAACAACTGATTGATATTGTCAAATCTAAATACGCTTGAAACTAATATAAGATTCCATCTACTGCCTTCATTATGAATCCTGGGAAACTACGAAAGTTATGTTTTATTAGCAATGGCATTGAAGTTAAACAAGATTACTTCAGATTATAGGGATTGGGTTATTTTTCCTGAATTTCCACATTGTTTTCCTTCTATTGCATGTCTTAAGCCATTTGCTTTGATCCGAAAAACCCAAATATTTTCCACGCCCAAGATGGGAATTGTAGTAATGTTCAACGTTCAGTATGCGGTTCGAGCTTTGAGATGCTTAATTGTAAAATCTCTTATTATCTTCTAAGTTCGAGCGTTGAGATAGGTGTAGGTGCTTCTAGGTTTGTAGTTGGGCGAACCATCAATACTTAGCCATAGAAAAAAGGGTAGTGTTCAACATGGGGTGGGGATTTAAACCATCAATCTTAAGAATGATAATTAGTGTCGTACACTAATTGGCTAATATTATGTTAGCAAATTAGGCAGCTTTGTTTGATTTGTATTTATCGTGTTATGTCTTATCTCAGTACACAACCATCATGAGTGGCCTAGTGGTCATTAGAGTGCTAAAAAGTTATGGGTTCAATCCATGGTGACCACCTACCTAAGAATTAATTTCCTACGAGATTCCTTTACCTCCAAATATGGTAAAGTCAGACGGTATATCCCGTGATATTAGTCGAATTGCGTGCACTGCTGCCGTATTTGGTATTTTCTTGGGTGCAGGCACCTGTTCCTGTATTTGGATAAAACAATATTCTTCATTTGTTTTTTTAGTTTCTTGGTTTTGAACATGAACAAAGTTTTCTGCCTTTTTTGGTTACTACTTACAGAAGTATTTTATAAAAATTAAAATATTTTAATTATTTTATTTTTTAAGCACTATCAATATTGCTTCCTACCACATCCTATGTATGTGACATATATTTTTATTGGTTCAAATCTTTCGATCCTCAAATATTATTGTTGTATTAAAAAAGTTATTATATGTATTTTTATTTTAAAATATTCTTCTAAGCATAACTCCTCTCTGGAAGACTATAAAAATCTCCTCTAATAAGCTTTATGGACAAGGAGTATTAATTTGCAAGGATGACCCATCCACATAATGGGCTATAGTCTATTCAAAAAAAATTAGGAAAATTGTACTAGATAGTCCAATTTTACAAAATAATTATAGATCTAAGCAAATTAATTTTCTTTTAGCATTTATAGTCAAATATTCAATATAAATAATACTCATTATATTATGCATTAGTTATTCAGTACAAAAACTTTATACCGTATATTTGACCATGGTTGCTAAATTTTTTAAAATTTATTTAGTATTGTAAATATTTTATCAATTTGGTATATTTTTGCAACCCCCCAAAAAAAAAATATTAAATAGACCTAAAACATCTCTTCTAATATAATGTTTTATATTGAGTTGACACGTTAAGAAAGTTGTACACCATATATATTTTTTTTTTTTTTTCTAAAAAAAATTTAAATTTTAAGGTGCTTATACATATACTCATAGTCCTAAGATAGGTGAATCGCGTTGTGATGTAATCTATATTCTATACAATATATTTCATGTTTTGCTAACAAAAACAGAGTTCATATAACATTTAGTATGACTTTAAAAAAAAGAAAAAAATGAAAAAAAATCCAAAAAAAAAAAAGAAATATGTATTTTATGTTTCAAATAGTCCTTAGGAAGAGGTGAGGTTATGAGTTTCATAAATGTGGATGAAAAAAGAACTACTTGAAAATAAGACCGACTCCACTGGGGATCGAACCCAGAGTCTCTGGTTTCGTAGACCAGCGCCTTATCCATTGGGCCATGGAGTCACTTTTGATAAATTTAATTGTTTTAACATTTTACTAATACCGTTAATTAACATTCAAATTAATTTTTTACGTAAAAAAAACCTATGAATCCCTTTAAATAAGTTGTATGTCCACAAACTATTTAAATATAAAATATGTCTAAAAGCATAGTCGAATGACTGGAGATAGCAAATAGCAATCCATCCAAAGCAATGAGAAATGGATAAAATACAACCAAATCAACATATGTCTATTTGATTCACAAGCAGTTAAAATAAACATTGCATTAACTTTGAATTAATAGTTGATTGATTGTTTATGCAAATTTGAGCTTGAAAGTGTTTGCAGTGATAGATTTCTGAGTTTTCTCAATACATAGCATAGCATAGCCAGCCAAACATTCATTCTGGTGAATGCTTAAAGGAGTGAAAGTAGACAACAAATATTACAATAATTGAAAGTGTTCTTTCTTTACAGAGTAGACAGAAAGCAAATGCATGAGAAACGAATTGCGGTTTCGACCGAAATCAAATCCGAGAAGGAATGAGGGGAATGTTGTTCTGCAAATATGCAGACGCTGCTGCAACTCCACTTCCAAGCTTCACTGGATATCCAACATCCTTGAGTATCATCTCCACACCAGCAAGACAGCCCAACAGTTGCAACTGACAAACAAGACCGATCCGCGTATTAGTCGATAAAATCAAACAGTTACATTGTAGAAACTCATATGTTAGAAGAGCCTGCTATGGTTTATCAATTTTGTAGTTAGCAAATCTCTTTCCTTATTCAAGCTATACAAAAAAAAAAGGAAGTGTCTGGTCCATCTCGACTATTGTCACGGCCCGGATATACCGCCTGATCCTACAACATTTAAATGTCAAAGAAACCCGTAGAAAATTAATTCCTGAGTAGGGTGCACCATGAATTGAACCCACAAACTTTTGGTTTCTTAATCTTTTGATCACTAGGCTACACATGGTGGTTGTTCTAGAGTAATTTTAGATTACATTTTGTTGGAATGTGTCATGTTTGTGGGGTTTGAGTTGGAAAATGAAGAATACTAAAGGACTTGAACAAAACATTTGAAAGTCGAGGGAACAAAACCGTTTGAAAATTTCGAATCCATTATGAAGTAAGTGTCATGGAAATAGAAGAGTATTGAAAATGAAGTTCACCTCATTTAGGTTGCCAAGATGGCCAATTCTGAAAACTTTACCAGCAACTTTGTTGAGACCAAGACCTAAACTCAAGTTGTATCTCTTCCAAGCCCTTCTAACAATTTCTGAACTGTCAATGTATGGAGGAACAAGCACAGCAGTCACAGTGTCACTGTACCATTCCTCCTTCTTTGTGCAGTTCTTCAAACCCCATGCCTCCACAGCAAGCCTGTTTGCACAAGGAACAGTTAGAGTAAGTTTGAACTAAAACCGATATCACGAAACATTATGCTTCGTCTGATAACCATTTTGTTTTTTATTTTCGGTTTTTGAAAATTAACTTTGCAACCACTACTCCAATTTATATTTTACCTATGTTTTTCAAAACCAAACTATAATTTGAAAGCTAAAAAAAAGTTGCTTGAAAAAACTTGTTTTGATTTTTGAAATTTGGTTAAGATTCATATACTTCCTTAAGTGAACAGAAATTTAAGTGAAAACAAGCTTAGATTTTATCCACGAAAAAGAAAAAAAACCAAATGGTTATCAAACGGGTCCTTAGTTAATTGATTATTTTAGGCAGCAGCAACAAAAGATATGCATAAATCGACCTTGTCGCTTGGCCCAAACGGCTATGCCTCGCAATCACATTGTCAAGACCTTCCTCAAATATGAGATCCAAAGCTGCTCTAAGCCCATATAAGAGTTGGATGGAAGGAGTGTAAGGCCAGTATGTTCCCAAGTTGTAGAACTTGAGGTAGTCCTTCCAGTCAAAGAAAACTCTGAGTGATTTCGCTGTCTTAGACGCCTCGAGTGCTCGGGGGCTGGCGCATACCATACCGATTCCAGTTGGAAGAGAAAGAGCTTTCTGAGATCCAGTTAAAGCAACATCTACTCCCCAATCATCCATACGAAAATCGAGAGCACATATCGAAGACACTCCATCTACGAGGAAAAGAGCTGGATGCCTGTATTCATCTGAGAATTCAAAAGAAATGTCAAGTCTCTATGTATATAGATATAAGAACTTGACAAAAACAATCTCATAGGAAAATTACAATCACATAAAGATCAAACTTGATCCTTGTTGTAGTGAAAGTTTTGGTTATTCTAGTTTTAGATTGATTAATAAGTAAATGAAACACTGGAAAAAAAAATGAAACTCAAACTATATTCAGATATCAAAAGAATTATATTCCTGTTAAATGCTCACCCAGTATTCTTCTTACAAGAGACAAGTCATTAGTCACACCAGTTGCTGTCTCATTATGAACAATGCAAACCGCTTTGATAGTATGTTCAGTATCTGCTGCAAGTTTTGAGGCCAAAACATCAAGCTTAGCACCTTCACCCCAATCACTTTCGATCACATCGACATTGAAATTGAGGCGCTGCTGCTGATCAATCCAGAGCAAACTGAATTGACCAATGAGGAACGACACGATCCGATCTCCAGGAGACAATGTGTTTGTGAGTGCACTCTCCCATGCACCAGTACCTAATCCATAAGTAATTACATTAATTGGTATAAAGCAAAGTACTGGAGACAAATGAGATTACTTTTCTAAACATTTTTACAATCATAACCTTGTGTTAGGATCCCACATCCGAAAGAGTGGAGACCTCATAGCAATATATAAGAAAAGTGGACTACTCCTCTCATCACCAATTAGTTTTGAGATGGATGTCCACTCTCTCTAATACTTTGAAATCAATATAATGCGTCAAACTTTCGGTAACATTATTATAAAATTTTATCGAACTCCAACATAGTACACCTATGAGATATACATTAAAGTTCTATTCGATTAGTCTAGCCACAAAATGTTACCTGTGGTAGGAAACAAAAATGGAGTGCCTGAAGTGGTCTTGAATATCTTTTTAACATCCTCAAGCAGAGTCTTTGTCAGTGCTGGAATGGCAGGAGACCGATAGTCCTCATTGTTCCGGTTCATAGCCCGAAGGACCGGTTCAGGGATATTAACCGGCCCCGGTACAAAAAGATGGTTCTTTCCAGGTGCATAAACATAGTCCATCTTTCCCTTTTCAAACTAGTTAAATGTTGACAGATTGCAAACCTGAACTGGCTGGTATCAACAAGCCTCAGCTAACAAAAGGAAAGAAAAAAAAACAATGAATACTCTCATAGCTTCCTTCTGATGCAATTTTATCTTCTACAAATGCATTATTCAGTTCTATGTGATTTTGCAAACTTTTTAACCATTATCTAGCCATTGAGCTCTTAGAAAGCAGCAGAATCTGAGAAAAATCCATTACAGAGTATAAAGTTATCTACAAATGAAAAAACAGCTAAAACAATGGATTAAAAAGTTCATTCATAACTTCTTGATTTAGTAAGAAGATCACAATTCAACAGATAACAGCAAAATCTTTATTACCCATCAAAGTACTTTTTGATTCAAGATTATCCTTATGTTTTATCCATTGAAGAAGAGAGCAGAGTGATCATAATTGTATAAAATTCTTCATGGTTTCTCAGGCAGTCAGACATCCAACAGTTAACTTTCAACTTTTCTCAAAAACAAAAAAACAGTTAAACTTTGAAATTATTTTTCACTAATCAGAAGTCCATAATCTTCAAACAAAAAACAGCATATAAGAGAGCAAATAAGAACCATTCTTGACAAAGATTTGTATCCAAATATCATTCTCAAGAACAAAGGACAGTGTTTAAACTAACATAGTATAAATTTGCATAAAGTAAAGTTACTAAAACCTAAGGGCAAGATACAACAAAGAAAGTATATTTTTTTCTTCAAAGTTTCCCACATCACAAAATTCAAAGGGGATGATGGTCCATCAAACTTAATTGAACAGAGCATATTTCATTTCAGTTCATGTATTGAAGCTCTAAAAACCATCAATTCACATGAAGTTTTTTTTTTATATCCGTGACTGTCCGGGCTAGCTTTCGCACACCTCGACTAATGTCACAGGACATACCGCCTGACCCTACAACATTTGGATACCAAGGAAACCTGTAGGAAATTAATTCCTAGATAGGTGGTCACCATGGATTGAACTTATCACTTTATACACCCAAGACCCTCTTTCACCAATTGAGTCACTCCTAAATTCACATGCAGTTTTGAGCAGAGATCAAAAGGAATAACAAAATCATAGCACATAGAGAAATAGCAAAAGGGAAAGAACTAGGATACATGTTGAGATTACCAGAAGTGGATTGAGAGGAAGGGACTTGGAGAATAATAAGTGTTGAAACCATGAAAAAAGAAGTGGGGGAAACAAGTTGATGTTTATAGGAGAGCCAACCATAACCAAAGGGCCCCATTACACTTGCATTTGGCAGATAAGAACTCATGGCCTTGTTTCTTGAGGCTATGCTTTGAAGATGTAGAAATCTTTCCCTTTTTTTTTGTACCTATTTTCTTATATTCATATTAAAAAATTTTTACCTACAGTTTGAATTTTTTCAAACCCTTTGAGATAACTAATTTCCAATATCTCCCTTTTTAATTGTATTTAAATTAAAATAACATTTTAATCCTCAAAATTTGATATTTGCTTCACTTTACTCAACTTTCATATATACAATTGCATACTAAACTTAAAAATAGTTCATAAAGTTTAGAAATCAAAATAGTATTTAAGCATTTGAACCAATAAAGATGTTAAAAACCTTGCATGTTCGACAGTTTTGTTAGTCTAATTATGTTCAATTATCAGAAAGGGTAAACAATTCAGAAGAACAAAAAAAAAAGGTGAAATCATGAAGAGTAAAATCTAAAGTTTTTTTTTTAATTTTTTTTTGGAGAATTATAAGTTTGAGGCAGACAAAGAAGATTATAGAGATAAAGTGATAACGGTTTGCCAACCACAACTTCTTGCAATAAAGCAGTCCACACAGTTAGGATTTCATGTCTTTGTTGTGAACTCCAAATTTCATTCCTAATCAGCTATTTTGTCCTCTTTTGGAAGGTTATGACCTTAAGCAACTCAAAACATCTTTAGCAATCATTTTTTTTTTTTATTCTAACGATATTTGAAAAAGGAGTTCCAATCCTTAATCGTGACAACTAGATTATACAAGATGTCCCTAAAACTATATCGTTACAAAGAACAAACTAACAAACTTGATTTTATTCATATATGTTTTGTTGGAGTATCCACATGCTAATTGTTACTCATTTTGGCTGTGTGCCTATTTGCAACTGATATGATCCAATCAGAGGGAATTTGGCAGGAACCTAAACAAAAGTGACATCTCATTAGCTTGCAGCATCTCATTTACCTGCTTTCCATTTTAATCAAATTTGTTGGATATGTCCATGTTTCTAAATAACAAGTCTTAATAGGGTAAAAAGATAATCCAATGGTTACTTGAGGGTACATTTGAAGAATTACTAAAACTACATTTCTTATGGACAACTCAGGAAACAAATTGCACTATTGTAGCCAAAAAGAAAAAAAAATGATGAAAAAAATTCTGAAATAACTGATAATGTACAATTTTGGGTGAACATAGTGTGTATTGGAACTACCCTCAAGAACTTGTGTGCTAAATGAGCGAGAAGTAGATTCCCTTTCTTCCGAAATTTTGCTATGTACGAAGAAATTGCTCGAACTCAACTCGCAAAGATGCCTCTAGCCTTGTATATGATGTAGAACCTTTTCAACTTTCTTAGGCAATCAATGGGGTCAGGATAAAAAATCCCATTTTTTATGTTTTTTTGCAGATTAGCTTTCTAGGGTCAGCCACATAACACAAATAGAGGTGTGCAGCTATTTATTCCCATGGTGGAAAAAGAACCATAGAATTATATACCGCTACAGTGATGAACGGGACTGGGTTCAGGTCGAAGCTGAAAGCCTTCGCTCGAATCAGCCACCCTCCCACACCGCAAAAGAGGCTTGATTCATCCTCCCATCTCAACCTTGTCTCACAGGAAAACTAGACTGACCCATCCTGTATGGCCTCTCTTTTGCAAACCTTCTGTTCTCAGTTGGTGCTGCCCCCAGAATCCCCAATGAATTTGGATCCGGTATTCGACCGTCATTACTCACAGGTCTATCAGGTGGACAAGGCACTTGGTATTGATTATCGGTGTCACCTCTTCTTCGTCGTTTCCAGGCTTCGAGTTTCCCAGTTTCAGGCCCCTTCTGAACTGGTTCGGAAATTTGGAAGGAAGAATTGTTTTTGCTCCCCCGTACCCTCTGAAACTGACGCGGAAAGGCTCCAAAATTAGCAGAGTCTCCATCCTTGCCCATAAGACCAGATCCAGTACCATTGATGTAGGATGGACCTGCTCCCCCTCCTTTTTCCTGCTTGAGTTTTGAATAAATTTGATGAAGTCTCTCCCCAGACAAATTTGAAAAGGTCGAGACATAATTCCACAATCGCATTGTCATCCCTGTCATTCATATTAACCGATTAGATTTCACTGCTTTAGAAAAAACACGAAATTTGTCAGTCTCAATATCTTGCCTGCTGAAAGAAATTAAATCATAAGTAGTTCAAACTCAACACTAGGGATGGTTTAAAAAAGGTAAATTATTTGGTCCCTATGATTTTTTTTATGATATCTCTGATCGTCTGGATCGGCTTGGGCACATTGACTATTGTCAAGGAACATACCATATGACCCTACAACATTAAGATGTCAAGGAAACCCGACGAATTAATCTCTAGATAGGTGACCACCATAGATTGAATCATTCACCTCTTAGTTCTTGAAGACTCTCTTGATTCCTTGACCACTAGGCCACTCCATAATATTATTTGTTCCCTTTGATTTTAAAAGCTAGAATTTAGTTTTTATAGGCGGTAGAAAGTTAGAATTCAGTTCCTAAAATTTTAAGAATTAGAACTTAGTCGCTATGATTTGATAAAACCGGTAGAATAGTCCATGTCGTTCGTAATATTTTGCAAATTAAGTGCATAAAGGTAACTATCCATGTATAAATGATGTAATTGTCCAATCAACCACTTAATCACCATCATTATTAACACAACATGAATAGCTAAAATTTACATATTGAATTTGCTGACGAACAACAAGGACTAACAATTTTTTTGAAACCAGTCCGGACTAATATTCTTGTTGTTAAACCATAAATTCTAACTTTCTCCAAAGCATATGAACTAAATTCTAACTTTCTCCAAAGCATATAAACTAAATTCTAACTTTCTCCAAAGCATATGAACTAAATTCTAACTTTCTCCAAAGCATATGAACTAAATTCTAACTTTTAAAATTATAGGGACTAAGTTCTTTTTTATATGGCTCCTCATGATCTAAAACAACTTCATATAAAAAATACAGATGATGAAAAAGTTATACTCAAGAGCAACATACTATCTTGTTTATATGGCTCCTCCTCATGATCTAAAACAACTTGATCTATCCTTCGTCCAAGAAGCTGCAAGTAGTTGCGAATTTTTGAAAGCACCTGATCACAAAGGAGAATAGAAATTCAAAATATTATTCCATATGACAGAATAGTTGAGAATTCCGAACCAAAATAACAAAACTAACAGCACCTTTTCCTTTGGGAGTTTGGCACTAGTTGACTGTAATCTTTGAAGTCGTTCCAGAGTTTTAATTTCCTCGGCCATGACATCCTCACACCATTCCATCCATTTAACGTCCTTAAAATGCTCGTATACTTCTTCGTCATCAGACATTTCACCCTCCTCTTTCACGAGGGTCTCAACTCTCTGTGGTTTAGAACTTCTGTCCCTCAATTTTGTGTTAACCTTGGGAGAACCTGGTTTCCCCTTTCTATCTAAGCCACGTGATGTCAAAGCTTTTTTACTATTTTCCCCATCCTTCTTTGCAGTTTTGCGACCAGCTTTGGGATTCAGATTTTTACCAAGTGCAGCAAGTTCCTGATCAATTGTTTTACACGTAAATCATGAAATGTTTGGAGTACAAGTCAAACCAAACCCAATAAATAGATTAAAAAATATATCGAGCACACTCACACTACAGAGAGACTGACTTGCAGCAGTAACTAAAGACAATTTCATTTTAATCTTAATATGTGCAATCCCTGTTAAACCATACCATAAAATCCCAATTTCATTTTTACATAATTTTTAATGCAATATCATATTTTTGTCTTCTTTGTTAACCATTTAAGATAAACTTTGGGGTGGTGTGCAAACCAATAGACTGATGCCCTTGGTTGTACCAGGTCTAAGATTCCACTCTGCTCATTTGACAGCATATATATCCCAAGAAAATGTGAATTGCATGGCTTGAAAAAATCTTTGTAACAAAGCAAGACAGTCTTTAAAGAACTGAAAATGCAAGCTCCAAGTAGGCAAAACAACAGGGAAACTGGGAGAAACTAACTTTACTAGCTTGGATATGCAAACCGGTCCATTATAAGAAATCACCCGTTTAAAATTTGAACAAGTTAAATTGGAAGAGTATTGAAATAATCCAATGTCACAATCAGAGATTGCACAACTGAAACTTACCATCTCCAGAAGTGCATTAGCACGATCTCTCAAATTTGGAGCACGTGGCAGAAAGGTTTCATGATGTTGAAGTTCCACTGGAGCAATCTTTTTCATGAGACCAAGTTTTTCATCCAACCTGATCTTTTCCCAACTACCAAAACCATGGTAGTGTATTCCCAAAAGTAGTCTTGCATCATCAACTTAGAATAAAGAAATAGAAGTTTTAGCAGAAAATAATATAAATGGAGGAACAAGAGTAGGAGGACAACTGAATACTTACTTTGGTTCCAACCACAACCTTTTGACCAATTTGAAGGTTTCAAGTGCATCAAGGCACGGAATTGTTTGATAGGATCTTCATAACGGCTAATTCGTTTTGCTAAAAGCTGAAGTTCTTCAACTCGGTTGAGAAGTTCATTAGCTTTCACTAGCACACCAAAGAAATCTAGCATAGGTCCCTGGAGAAATTATTCAAACTTTTATCAACCAGCGTAGACCATCAGACTTTCCAAAATGCAATTCATCTTCAGCAACAAGAGCAGAAATTCATGTTTTATATAATCTAAACTAACCTTTGGGTCTGTTGATCCTGATTCAACAGCGTCTCGACAGCCATCAATTAAAGCATTGAATAGCTCAATTTGCGATTCAGGCTTAGCTGCTCCAACTGCACCACCAACCTCACCAGCTATCAAACTAATTTGACTCTCATTCCCAAATTTCATAACCTGATTTTAAGTTATAACAGAAGTCAAGCAATGTGAACAAAAATCAAGCATGTCAAAGTTTATAGAATGATATTCAAAAGAAACCAAAACAGTAACTTGACTTAATGTTTAAGAAGCCCATTTTGTTTGGTGCACGTGCACTCTGTCAAAAAACATTTTTATACGCAAGTGATGGCATACATTATCCAATAAGAAGTGAGTGCATCATGGCCCACTAATTGGTAGAGAAAGGTGACAACAACTAAAAATATAAAAACCTTCCATACGGTCAGTGTTTGAAGAGGTTAAATCCGGAACCTTCATAAAGAATTATTATCATGCACGTAACATTAAATGGCACAAGTAAGAATCTGTTATTAATCCGACTGGACCATCCGCATGCTTATCACCAAAAAGTAGGAACGGAAAGAAAAAACATAAAACCTTACCGCACGAGAAAAACGTAATGAATCTCTTTTAGACAAATTCCCACAAGACCACCTTCTCACTTGAGCAGAAGCACCCTCAATCATTGGTGCTGAAGGAGCAGAAATATCACCTTTCCGACGTTTCTGAACCCGCTCCACCAGCCCAGATCCTTTCTTCCTTTTACCACTATTTTCATGCTGATTAGCCTCTGCATAGCTCTTTGTATTCCTTGCAGCACGAGGAACTAGAGCTTCCTAAAATAAAATAAAACATGTATGGATGAATACTAATAGAGGGAGTCTTCAGGTTCAAAACTAAGAATAACAGTTATGATTGGTTCATACTTCAGCCTGAGACACTGCTTCTGGTTTTATCCAACGACTCCAGAAACTTCCATCATCTTCAGCACTACAAAAGTTAGCAACCTGTTCGTTCATAACCACCATCACCAAGAAAGATAATGATCAGTCAAAAAAGCAAGTCAAACAGTCAGCACAATCAGAATATACAGCAGTTGCATCTATGGGCTTCCATCCATACCGCTCTAACACCATCTATACACGCAGACATAATTACCATAATAATCAATAGAAATAACAACAGGAACAACAAAATACATAACCATCATAATATTATTATCTTGCCTTGAAAGCACCAAGCAATTCGTTCCCTTCCTCTCCTCCAGCTTCTTTCTCCTCAACCTTCTCTGCTCTTTCAAGGATCTCATCAATATCCATACTTTGCAGTCTTTTCTTACTATCTTCATCATTCTTTTCCTCCTTGAAAAGTTCCTCTGCTCCAAATCTTAGGATAGCTGATAGCTCATTCTACAAAGCATAAAATACACAGACGTTAGAGAATATTTCATCAGAGATAGAATATAGATCTTAGAAAGCTAGGCGAGACATCCAGTAAAAATTGGAGTCACAAATTTCATCATCCAAATAATTCAGCCTTCCACGAAATCAATTTAAAGTTTTTCAATAAAGGAACTACAGTGGTTTTGCAACACCATTCTTACTTTGTCAAAACCAACGCCTTTTTTGGCTTCTTTCTTCTCCAATCTACCCTCCGCATTTAATTTTTGGATCACCAAATGGTCAAGAACCTACGAAGCACAAACAATTAGAGATCACAGAGAAAAAAAAATCCCAAAATGAAATACAAACTTCACCAATCGTTGTACACGTAGAGTCGTAGACTGAGTACAATCTAAGTGTAACAATCATTTTTAACAAGCAAATAAAAAAATAAAAAAATAAAAAATAAAACAAAACAAAAAAAAATATTAATAATACCATCTTCTTCTTCGCTCGCTCCAAGATATCTTCCTCAACACTTCTGCTAGTAACAAATCTGTATATATTAACTACTTCCTTTTGTCCAATTCTATGAGCTCTACTCATCGCCTACAACAAAAGAGAGAATCTATAAAATGAAATCTCACAAGAAAAATGACTAAAAAGCATAGATTATAAACTCAACCTGTAAGTCATTTTGTGGGTTCCAGTCTGAATCAAATATGATAACTGTATCTGCCGTTGCAAGGTTTATACCTAGGCCACCAGCTCGAGTTGAAAGAAGGAAGCAAAAATCATCACTCCCAGGTGCATTGAAGTGCTCCATCGCCTGCTGCCGAAACTCAGCCTTTGTACTTCCATCAAGCCTCTGAAATTGGAATCCTCTATATGACAAGTAGTCAGCCAGAATATCGAGCATTCTAACCATCTGCAACATACAATTATGTTGATTTTATTTTGAAACGGAAACCCATCTTTCATTAAGAAAATGAAGATTGAACAAAAAGGGAACAAAGAAACAAAGGGAAAAATACAAGAGAAAAATCAAAACAACAACAATAACAACAAAAACAAACAAAAGAAAAAATACAAGAGAAAAATCAAAACAACAACAAGAAAGCAAACCACAAAGGTGGAAGCAAAACAAACAGCTAAACAAGCAAAATAATGTTGGTTGATATAATTGAATAAAGTTTTTGATATAATTCAACACGGTATCATAGCAGAAAGTCAGGGGTTTGAACCCTGCCGAGTCATTTCATCCCCAATAAATATTGATTTCCGCTTGATGAATATTCTCCAAATTTTCAAACTCACAAGCGAAGGAGAGTGTTGGTTGATATAATTAAATTTACTTCAATCTTTATCCGCTTATGTTTGGGTTGATAGGTAATTTAACATAATTTGACAAATCACTCTATTTATCTGCATGAAAAGCTAAGAAGGTATAATCTTGGAAACCAAAGCTTTGTGGAGTGAAGGAGACATGAAGGATAGTTTAAAAAGAAAAATGAACAAAACGATAATTTACATGCTGAAATCGATCGTTCGTTGGGAGAAAAATCGCTGGACTGATCCTCCTTTCAAGGAAACCACAGCTTTGTTATGGATGCACATCACAATGGCCTTTCAAGGAAGGTGGAGAAATATCTTGACCAAACATCGCTCGAAAATCTCTCCACCTTGCTAAAAATTATATTGTTTCTCTCCCCTAAAAAGGGGCACAAAATAGCACGCATGCCAGTTTTCCACAAAAAAAAAAGACATCATTATCATGAAAGGGCAGAGAACACCCCCTAATCATCCCTCAACATTTTCTCAATCTCGCCAAAACAAGGTCAGAAAAATTGATTCCACATATAAGAAGCCATCTTGCAACACCATAGAAGATGGTTGAGAACTTTCATCACCCTCTTCCATAAGATGCGACATGTCGACACCAATAGGGAGGGAACCTTCCTCAAGGCCATGCATTAGATGTTAATAGAAGGTTAAATATAACCATCATGGGGTGGCTCAATTGATCAAAGAGGACCTTGGGGTGCATAAGGTGATGGGTTCAAATCCCATGGTGGCCACCTACCTAGGAATTAGTCGAGGTGCGGGCAAGCTGGCCCGGACAGTCACGGACATCAAAAAATAAAAAAATATATAGAGAGAGAAGGTGAAATATCAAATCAACGGCAATTTTGATACTAAAAAGTACTACGTCAAAAAAATAATTTGACTATCATTCAGAAATTTGTGGCCTGACCTGTGAAAAAATCAGAACTCGGTGCTTTGTTTCATGCAATCTCATTAATAACTTATCAAGTATAACTAGCTTCCCACTGCTCCAGATTATTCGATCCAGCTTGCTGCTATCATTTGAGTTGAAGTCCCCACCATAACCATGATCTGCACTTTCGAACAGAAAGGGGTGATTGCAGCATTTTTTTAACTCAACCACAATATTCAAAAGGGAAACCTGAAAAAAAAAAAAAAAAATTAGTCACTGAAATGAACTTGAATATGATGGATGTCGATTGCCAACATAAACAGAATAAGCTGACAATAAACCCAATAAGTAAATGAAATAGATTGCTACCTGATTCCCACGAACTCCTTTGTTCAAATCATGAAAGTTGCGCTCTAAAATCCACTTGTAATATCTAAAAACAGAAAAACAAGTATCACATTTTGTTTGCAAATCGGTTTCTCTAATTTACCAACTGTTGTAACCCCATTTGGTCTTTTGTAAATTCAATACATTAACGAACAAATTTTTTGTTTCCTTCAAACATCTGTGTGTCTTATTACTTACTGTTTCTGAAGCGGAGACATCTCTACCCTAAGAATACGCTCAAACTTTGGAGGCAAAGACTTCTCAACATCCTTTATAACACGACGAAGGATGTGAGGCTTCAGTTCCATGTGAAGACTAGCAAGCTAAAAATAATGCAAATCATAATCAGATAAAAGCAACATCCTCAATGTGAAACTAAGAAATCCTAGAATAGGAGATTACCTCTGTCTCATTAAATGAACTAAGGTTCTTGTAATTCTGAATAAAATCGTCCTTATTCTTGAATTTATCAGAATCAAGAAAGTGAAGTAGAGCCCTATGCGAGGCAAAATGGATTAGAAAAAACCTTTCAATTGAGGATGTACAGAACAAAACTAAATTTACTACTAATAAACATTCCAATGGAAAACATAGCACTAGTTCATTTGAACAGATTATACTACACAGGAAGTTTGCAGTTGCCAATTAAAATAAGAATAATATATTCTCAAAGGAAACTACAAGAAAAGCTAACATAAATAGTTAAATACATAAAGTGAAACTGAATACCTGAAAAATCTAAATCATAATATAATACATACAAAAATTTAATAATTAAGTTTATGAATGAGAAATAAGCAAAGAATCTCTTTTTCTAAAAGGAGGACTTAGAAATAACCTATTTGTCGTGTGCACACACCAACCCAAAGACAAGCAATAAAGTATTTCCTCATGTAAAATCACTTGGAGTGCAAATTATTGGTGAATTAAGATTTTCTTAGAAAACACTAACACGACGGTAAAATATATTTCTCTGCAAAATCACAGCACCAACATTGGCAGAAACACAAACTTTACATTTGGAAACACATACATCTTTAAAAAGCATAATAAGGAAATTGCATGTTCTAATGACACTGAAAAGGATATTAAAAAATCAATAAATCAATTCAACATTAATAATTTGACTCCCATCATATGTTTGTGTCCCAATGCAAAACTTTTAGAACGGCTTAATAAGAAAGAAATGCATAACACATGACTTGAGTTTAAGTGTCCAAGTGATTTTAGTGGAAACAATTTGAGGGTGGGGGACTTGAACTCATGAACTATTGGTCATAAACACTACTTCATGCTGAGCCATGTTTTTATTGGCTTAGTGACCAAGTGTTGGATATAGACATGTTAGTGAAACTAAAAGTACACGAGATTCGTAATCACATGCATGCCAAACTCAAATAAACCATAGAAGGTTCAACATTTCATAAAAAGTTGAATAAAATGTCTGATATAAACACCATAACCAACCAAAGCACATTTCAAAGTACAAAGGCCCTATCAAAATTAGCTACATAAAATTATGCCGCTGAGAAATCAAAGTTCATAATATCATAACCAACCAAAGCACATTTCAGGCCGATAGAAAGGAAAAAAGATTAACTGGAAGCTATCAAGGCAGTAGCATTCAAAGACGTACAATTAAGGAAAGAAAAAAACACAACATTCATATTAAAAGTAGAAAAGTAAATAATACCATAGTTCTTCCACGCTGTTCTGTAATGGAGTACCAGTAATAAGCAGTTTATTTTTTGTACTAAATTCCTGAAAACTCAAGAAAAAACACACATAAGTAAAACACTAAATAAATAGGACAATAGAAAGTTGCAATAATTCAAAATAAAAGCATACCGAAAGAGTTGTATACAATTGTGCCTCACTATTCTTTAATCTATGAGCTTCATCAACCATCAAATAATTCCACTTGATCTTTGAAAGAACGGCACGGTCCTTCAGAACAACTTCATACGTAGTCAACAATGCATTAAACTTTATAGGTCTTCCAGTTCTCTTATTTTCAAATTCATGCTGCTGACAAACCTGCAATAAAAATTGCATGCAAGGGTAGAAATTACGGTGAGAAAGAATAAAAAATAAAAATAAAAACTTCGTAGGTCTTCCATTTCTATTGTTTTCAATTTTATAGTGGAGCGAGCTACTTTCATCAAATAAGCCTGTCATTGCCACAAACCCCACCATCTGAATAAAGTCATAGAGGAGACAACTTGCCTCTCTGCTTGCACGGGTACCGACATAAATAATAACATTCATATCAGGCAGCCACTTCCTAAACTCTTTGGCCCAGTTTGACAAGGTGGAGAGCGGTACAACAACAAGAAATGGACCATGAATTTGTTGAGCATTCTGTCAAAAAATATATATATTTAGTCCTCATTATTAATCTATCAGAAATACTCATAATACAACTGAAGAGAGAGTTATTACACTCCACCTGTAGAAAGCCAAGCATGGAAACAGACTGAACAGTTTTCCCAAGACCCATTTCATCAGCTAAAATTACATTAGTATCATTTCTCCAACTACAACAATGAAAAGATAGACCAATCACATAACTATCAAAGAATTACATTAAAAAAAATAAATGGATCGCAGGTATATTCAATTATCTCTCTAAAAACTCCCTAGAAGAAAATCCTAGCCCACGCACCCCGTTGGCGCCAAGGAGGAGGAAAGGAAACCCGACGTTTTCACCTTTCCGTGCATCCTCTAGACCATCTTTCCGTGCATCCTCTCTTCCCAGAGATCCCTCTAGTGCATCTTTCTTTTCCTAATGAAGATCCCTAAAACAGGTTTTCTCTTCCCCAATACCTTCCCGCATGTTTTTTCTCTAATGAAACCCTATGTTCTCTCTTGTGCCCTCCTTCAATAATTCTTCTCTTCCCTAAAAACCTTCCAACACGTTTTTCCCTCTAATGCGTCTCTTCACCTCATCCCACCCTATCTCTCCTCGACAGATTTATCTTCTTGAAAACATGTGCCCCGCATTTTCACCTTTTCTCCAACCCAATCTTTCTTGCTCCTCCAACACCTCATCCTATGACACCATCGTGCCTCTTTCTCTAGCCTTTTCTGACGGCAACGACGTTGCATCTCATTGTTGAGCGTGACAAGAGCACGGGTCATTTACCTTGACGGGTATGAAGCTTTCCACCAGCAACCCTCCCCTAGATTCTTTGGCATTTTGGGCATACTCGCCATCTTCCAGTAGCAATAATACATGCTTCTTCCTTCTTCTTCACCAGCAAGCAGCCATCTTTCCAAATTAGAGGGCAATATCTTATAGAATTGAGAATTCTATGGGTCTTCGACACACAAGCTTTGCCAACACCCACTTCGTGTTTATTGAGCTCTCTCTATTTCATTAGTGTATAGGCTTGTATTAATCGAATTTTTCTTTGTATTGCTTGTTTTGATTGGTTTGAACACTTCCAATTATCAATGATATTGTTTTGTTTCCTATAAAAAAAATAGAGAATAAAAAGGTCTAAAAGCCATTCTTTGACAAAAACTCGTTTTTTAAATAACGGAATCAGTTTTTTGTCCCACTATATACTCAAGGGCACCTGCGCAGCTGCACCCATCCCAAGGCTCAAATTCAAGAGACAATAAGAGATTTTACAACTAAGCTCACTCGTAGGTTTCAAACTTGGAACAATCAAAGGAGCCTACATTGGAGAGCCCAAGCCTCTACCAACAAGGGCGCCCCTTGGAGACAAAAGGGTTTAGTTTTTCGACCATTCTATTGATATATTTAACAAGTTCAAATTTTTAAATAAAAAACTGAAAAATCAAAAGAAACAGATCAACGTGAAATTAAAAAATAAGTAAAATCATACCTATTAACAAGAAAATTCAAACCCTCTAGCTGATAATCTCGAAGCTTGCCTCCTTTCAGCCATTCAGGTTGTTCATCAAGTTTCCTTAAACTCTCTAGAAATCATAAAAAGCTATAACATTAAGTTAACAATAAATAGTATGCAAGGAAGACAAGAATTTACGATTTAGAAAAGAAAAATGAGGCCAGCCAAAGAGAAACCTTTTTTCGAATAAGAAACAATTTCATTGATGGGTGAAATTAGAAGAAAAAGTGTCATAAATGGCACACCTCGACTATTCTCAATTTCTCACAGGATATATCGTCTGACCCTACAATATTTTGTTGTAAGGAAACTCATAGGAAATTAATTCCTTATTTTTTATAGGAAACGGAAAACTTTCATTGATAAAATTAAAAGTAACAAAAAAAAGTCAATATAGTTACAAAAATCCTTTCCAGTGATATAATAAAGTAGATAAACTGTAATCTTTGAAAGGAGATGATAAATGAGCCCAATTCATGGCCAGATATGTAATTGAGTCGAAGATGTTCTCGGTTTGATGATGATTATCAGCAAAAACGGCTTCATTCCGCATATACCAAAGTTTCCACCAGAATGCAAAGATGAAATGGTGCCTTAGTGTTTTTTTCTCCTCTTTGAATAGATGACTATCATGGATTGAACTCATAACCTCAAAGATCTCCAAGGTCCTCTTTGACCACTAGACTAACCCAGACTAACCCAAGGCTCTCTTTGATCACTCCAATTAATTAACTTCAACTACATCACAAATGCATACGTCCAATCATTCAGGTTTATTTGTAATACTCTGGCTACTATGAGACTGCATACCTCTCATCGGGTCGGTAATGGATCATCTGTTCGTTTTTGGCAGGATCATTGGCTCCCATGTGGACCCATTGCTATTGCTTTTCCTCGTCTCTTTCGTTTGGCTGCAGATAAAGAGATGCTTATTGCTGATGGCTGGACTCTTCATTCGGGCACTTGGAATCTCAGGCTGCGCAAAAACCTGAATGATTTCGAATTGGCTGAGTGGGAGGCTCTCTCGGTTGATTTGGACCGTTTTCGTTTATGTGCTGCTCCTGACTCTTGGGTTTGGGGTTTAGATTCATCAGGCCTATTCTCGGTCAAATCCCTTGTTACTAATCTTGTTAATTTTGGTGATTCAAGTGACAGTGAACTCTACTTGGCTATTTGGAAGGATGTTTATCCGAAAAAGATCAAGATCTTTATTTGGGAACTTAGCGAGCGAGCAGTTAACACAGTGGATAAACTTCAGCGTCGGATGCCACATATCTCTCTTTCTCCGGGGTGTTGTGTCATTTGCTATGCTAATGGGGAATGTCAGTCGCATCTATTTATTCATTGCTCCTTTACGAGGGCTTGCTGGATTCAAGTAATACAAGCTTTTGATTGGTCTCTCGCCCTACCGTTGGATATTAAGTCTTTCCTCGCTACTTTATTGGTGGGCCATCCATTTAAAGGGAAGAAGAAGATGCTTTGGCTATCTTTCTGTAGGGCTTTTTTATGGATCATTTGGAATGAGCGTAATGCACGTATTTTCCGTGACACTACTCGGACTAGGGAACACATTCTAGAGTTAACACTTACTTCTATGTTTTTCTGGTGCAAAGATAAGGCGCATTTTTCTAGTTATACTCTTTCTTACTTTATTTCAAACTGGAAATTATTCTTGTAAGTCTATAAGGCCTTGGGGTTTTCCCATTTCATTTTTTCAATGAAATTGTTTCTTACACTAAAAAAAATAAAGTATAACCAAAGTTGTACTTGTAATATACATTCTTGTTCTACCTTACAGCTTTTGTCTGTTGCATTTATATATACACACACTTCATATCAGTGAAAGAATGCATTCATTCAGCTGAGTGTCATAATCAATCGTGAGCAACAGATGATTGTTAAGTACTATTTCCTTTCTACCCTTGAAAAGTTTAGGTTTCTTTGCGACTTCAATAAATTGTCAATCTGGTAAAAATACTCATCCTCGTTAGTCATTTTATCATTTATTATTTTCTCATTGACCAAACGACAATCAAAGGATAGAATGGAAAATGGATCATATAATTTTGGGCCTCTTAGGTTTTTTTTTGTAGCCACCAGTGGCAACCTATTCTAATTGTCAAAGTGAAACCTGATCGTTCAAATTACTTTTCTAAAAAAATAACAATAGAAACATACCTATTGACAATCAAAGGATAGAATGGAAAATGGATCATATAATTTCGGGCCTCTTAGGGTTTTTTTTTTTTGTAGCCCCCCAGTGGCAACCTCTTCTAATTGTCAAAGTGAAACCTGATCGTTCAAATTACTTTTCTAAAAAAATAACAATAGAAACATACCTACAAGCTGATTTCTAATCCTCCATAACTATGACTTTATAATGCCAAATACCAATAAAATCTTATTTGTTACCTAAATATGTGTATAGGTTGTCTTCTTTTTAGGAAATGAAAACTTTCATTGATGTGTACATAGGTTGTCAAACGTTGGTGAAAGTAAGATTTTATGATATCAAGTTTCCACAAACCTTTACTCTTTCTACGCTGAAAATCAACTGATTTCCCTTGCATGGATATTGTAGCTTCACGAGCCTGCTCGAATTATGAAACAGGAAAAACAATGAAACCAGCTTCAATCATACAATCAAGATTTGAAACAATTAAATACAATGATTGAACAAACTAACTGGTACGAAGGCAATATAAAAAATGGAAACACCCATAATGAAAGGAGCCCAAAAAAGAACTTACAAGTTATACAACTACCAAAAAAATTGTTTATTTTCTCTAATTACCTTTTTTCCCATCATTTTATACATGTTGGTATATTGCTCTAGCAGATAACTTCTAAATAGTTTTTATTTAAATCCCAAAGAAAAAATTTGATAGGAAACAATACTTTTATAGATGTGTTAGCTAAGCCTTGATTGAGATAGTAAACAAATATTCTCTTTTTTTTGTAAATTAGTGTTAGCTAAGCCTTCCAAGAAATAGAGTACCACAAGACCGTTTTTCTATTACTTTTATAGCTTTCAGGTAGGTGTTCACCATAAATTGAACACATAACTTCTTAGTTTCCCAAAGCCCTTTTGACCACAAGGACAACCCAAGATGGTTTTTTATTAAAAAAAAATGTTTTTTATCTTTTGTGAGTGTGCGTGCATATTACCTAGAAACACTTTTCATCCCGATATTTATCATTTTAGAATAATTAAAAGATAATATTACTTTGACATGCCTTATTTTGCCTTCTCTGAAGATTCCTTCCTTCAGGCAAGAATAGGGGTACCTCTGGCCCTCTCTATTTCTTTTCTGCTTAATTTTTTATAATTTAGCGTTCTTAAGAATTATTTGCAATATAAGCCTTCGCAGACCTTTCTCAGACAGTCTGGGAAAATTAAAGTATGACCGCATGCAACTATTAATTTTTCTTTTGGAAATTCAATTTGCAAATAATATATTTCTCATGAGGAAAAGAAAATGAAGTACCAATCCAAATTTTTTTACAGAACTTCAAGTTGTAAATTTTTCAACATTTCTGTTATTTTTGTTGGCCAGTCCAAGAAAGGCCCAATAAAGTTTAGCGGACTGGGAAATTATTACATCAAAAATAACTTTTTTAGCCTAAATTTTTCAAAATAGATAAGAAGGAAATAGATCATTTTTTGAATAAGAAACAATTTCAGTAAATAGATAAGAAGCAAATAGTAATATTATTTCTAATAGGAAAAAATAGTAATATTCTCAACTATTGATTCCTATTAGAAATAATGATCTCATGGAATCAACAACCTAAACCTAAAACATTAAACATCAGTAAATAAGTACTATAGAAGTGAGGTAAAAAATATATTTTTTGAAAGGAGATGTAAAAAACATTTTAAAATCAACAATAGTTGGAGAAAGCAAAATGCAAATACCTTGTACTCATCAATCACATCCTGCGCAAATGAAATATCTACATCCTTCTCCCTAAGACAAAATTTTACAAACAATGATAAAGAGTCAAGGACTTCCAATAAGTAGTGGGAATAAAAGGCATCAAACTTCATAGGATTAGGATTAGGATATCATGTCGTATACTTCTTAACTAACCATAAGGGCAAATAAAATTTTCTGAGCTCACTCATAAATTATAAAAGGGGAGAAAACTCTATGTAATAACGCATTCAGAAATCCATTTTAACAATTAATAATCAAAAAAATGATTCCAGTTACCATGTTGCTTCAGCATAAGACAATCCTTGCCACTTTACCAAATACTCTGGTACTACATCACCTGAACCATCTTTGCCGATACGGTCAGCAATTACTCTCTCCACCTACGAATCCACATTTAAATATGATTACAGAAAGTTTTAAACTAAAAACTAAAAACAATAAAGGAAAGTTCAACAAACCTGACTATTTTGCTTGATGAGATCCAAATCCATTTCCTTACTGACATCATAGACTTCAATCTGTAGACATACCAAGCAAATAATAAATGAGATAGCTTATCAAAAGTTGTAGTGAACTTCTTGGTGAAGATTTAAAAGAATTGTTTTACATAGAAGCACATCATCATCAAGGTATTAATTCACTCTGAATCAATGATCCATCATCGAAAGTCTTTTGCTCATAAAAAATATTGCTTTACTATGATTTGATACAGAAAATTATTATAAATTCCTTAAAAGAAATTAGTACGATCTAGTAGATAGTGAGAATAGAAAAATTAAAATAAATAAGGAGCAGGTGACTGAGTGAAATAGAGTTTCCATTAAAACCAAAATGAACATAAACAACACATCCGTGCACACTACAAAAACAATTTTTTACACTAAAAACAATTTGAAAACTGATTTTAAGAATTATGATGCGATGATCAATGAAATAGTTTCTTGTCCAAAAAATTAAACCATGATATCGTTCATTTAAGTGAATCAAGCTACCATACTATACAATATTGCAATAACAGGGTTGACTGCGATAGCTATTAAAATGTAATATTATTATAAAATAAAACCAAAGAAAAAGTGTGCTAATTTCAAGATTTGCCTTCAAAGAATTTAGAAGACTTGAAGGCAGCTCATGACTTAAAAACCCTTCTAAGGAGGCTGCAACTGTGCAGGTACGCTTGCATTCATAGATTTTCATACACGATAATTTAATAACTTCTATTGATAAAGCACATCTCAAATATTAGTACTCTTACGTTACATCAATGACAACTTGCACTAATCAATTTTATTAAAATATCAAGCAAAACCTACCTCCTCACGGGAGACACTCTTCCTGAACTTTATTTCCTCCACGACCTTTTTGGTATAGTTTATAACCTTCTTAAAACCACTAAGCTGCAGGAAAATTATGTTTAAAGTCAGAGAAAACAATTAAAAAGTTAGCTAAAGACAAAGACTCGTCACACTTAAACAAGAGAACATTCTTTTGATGAGACGAAACAAAACCCAACAAAATCGTACAGAAGCATACATATTGTAGTTCAGAAAATGGTTTCCATTGACAGTGTAAATGTGACTGGCCTTTCCATTTTATAAAAAATTCCACCCCATTCCAATCCGGTTCGAAATCAAATGAATGGCTAGACAGAACGGGCTCTATTGATCTGTTATTTCTTATAGCATCTTCAGCCGTGCCCTTTGGCTGGTGCCAGAGAACTTTTTCAATTGCATCACCATCTTCCTCTTCAACTTCCTCCTAAAAGCACATATGACAAAGATTTTGAAAAGAGTAAATTAGCAATCGAAACTAATATACAAAAAATAAAGAAATATATTATTCTTATTGATGTTCTATAAATAAGCCCCAAACAACCTCAACAAGGCAAGCAAAACATTATTTCGGAAGCTACAAGAATATATAAGCGCCTCTATATAATTGGGAATGCAGGCACACCTTTTGAGACTTGTTCTTTTTGCTTTCATCAAATTCTTCACTTTCTTCACTTTCAACATATGAAACTTTTCGAACTGACCTACTAGAAGTTCTGACCTCATTTCTTCGTCCTTGGATGTCTGTTGTTGCAGAACAACGGCCACTGTTCTTACGAAGGTGAGTGCTAGTTTTCCTTGAACTTTTAAAACCCCCAACACTATCACTGGCAGAATCCTCTGTTGAAAATTCATCTTCCTCATATGTGAATTTTCCTTTTCTTTGACGAATAGATGATTGGTACAACTTACGTTCACTGGTAGATTTTACATTGCGTCCACCTTTACCTTGTAGCTTTCCCTTTCCTTTCTTTCCATAATTAGGTCCATCGTCATCAGAAATCTCCAAATCATTATTACTCCCATCGTCTTCCTCGTAATCTTCACCACCATCCCAGTCTTTATCCTGCTATCAATAGAAAACAAAAATAAGTGTGCATGATGCAGAAAGAGAAATGTCTGGGTCTCTTTTTAGATAAGAAACAAAAACCACCACATATGAACTTAACGAGAGAAAAAAATGTGGAGAAAAGAAAGTACATTTATATAAATATGCACACACTCATATACAACCATGATGGTGAATAAGAAAAAATCCCATTAAGAGAAAAACAAGTAATAGTGAGACCTAAGGTAGAGATTGTCAGGGAATGAAGAAAAAGACCCAAGAAATGAAATTCACTCAAGAAGCATCGGAATTCGGAATATAGATATATGTGTGTGTATATATAAAAGAGAGGGAGAGGGAGAGGGAGAGAGGAAGAGAGGAAGAAATAAAACTGTCAATATATTGGTTATATTATATAGGAGAAATTCTAATAGAAAATTGCTGCTAGCAGAAAGTAGAAGGGAAAATCTTTCAAAGATTAGCTTAAATTTTATTACAGGGCTTCTTACTTGTAACAACTCCAATCCATGACAAGATAAATTTGATTTATCAATGAGCAGGTTTTTTCTGTTTTTCTTGGATGTGCATGTGCCTCATACTTAGTACATTTTGTGAACTTAATACAAAAAAATTAATAAATGAGAAGGTGAAACTTGAAAGAAAAGAAGAAAGAGAGAAATGGAAAATGTCATTCGATGGAAGAAAAGAAGAAAAAAAAACTCGTATTTGCCACATCATGAAACCCAGCAACAAATACATAGATGTATGCAAGTACCAAACCTTTTTCACTGAACGGCCACTTGAGACACCATAATCAGGTTCAAAGTCCACATCATCAGGGTCATCTTCTGCAAACAAAGATATGAAATTTAGCTAATACGGTAGTGAACCTTAACAGATGAAGCCTAATATTGATTGATTGTAGAGTGCAAACGAAGAGCAAACGAAGAGCAAACGAAGTGCAAACGAAGTGCAAACGAAGAGCAAACGAAGTGCAAACGAAGTGCGAAGTGCAAACGAAGAGCAAACGAAGAGCAAACGAAGTGCAAACGAAGAGCAAACGAAGCGCCAACCAATTAAAATAAAAGAAGCACGGTAAACAGTTTAAATATAAAACTAAAATTAAAAAAGATGAATAAAATAATTGGCAACTAGTAAGCATAGGGTGAATGTGATATCACTAAATTTACTCCAACCTACCAACTTAAGCTTTTAGGTTGATGGGTGATTTAACATGATGTATCATAATAGGTCTTGTGTTCAACAAATTCATGTCCCAATTAATATTGATTCCTCTTGCATGATATTTTTCAAATTTACAAGCCCACATGGAAGGAAGATTATTGGTTGATTGATATAATTATATTTATCTCAACCTAACCTATCAATTTAAGTTTTTAGATTGATTGGTGATTTAAATGTTTCAACAGTAAGAAAGCAATATTAATCCACAGCCAGACTTGAGAGAAAAAAATACTACTGAAAATTAAAAAGGTACCTTCTTCCTCATCCTCTTCATAATCAGCATCATCATTATGATCTTCATCATCTCCATAGTCATCATCATCATCATCCACAGCTCTAGAATTTCTTTGCATGTGACTATGGTTGCCATTAACAGACTGCGACTGTGACCTATTTGACTTCACTGAGTGATGAGTCCCCCTGTATGGCATGGAATCGCTCTGCTCATCTCCATCCTGCTCGTAATATTCATCTGATAACATCCCATCTTCTGCAGGGACCTCCGTATACCTTCTTTGACCTTTAACCTCTTTTGGTTGGTCATCATCTTCAAAATCTGATCCTCCATCCTTTTCATTGGATATGTTATCATCTGATCCTTCTCCGGTTCTATTGTCAGACTCACTCTTAGACTCCATGGCAGAATCAGAACCCCCATGAATCATAGGTTGACAGTCCTTCCAAAATGTTGAGCCCCACCTTCTACCCACTGCCGTTCTTCTTCCAGCATTTTGTAAGTTTGACACTCTCATAGCAATACCATCTTCTGCAGCTGACTCATTTTGAAACCTACTGGGATCATCTACCTGACATCCATTATGATAGGGTGCTTCTAAGTTTATATTAAAGTCGTTTTCTACGGAGGTATTAGTTCTATCGGCAGCATGTCCCGGGCCTTTATCTTCCAAGACTTCATGAGAAACTGGTTCGTTTGGATGATTCCTAAAAAAGGCCATTCTTCTACATGGAATAAAACACCTCAACTTAGTGGGGGTGAAAAAGAAGCTTTGTACCAACTTTTAGTGGACAAAGACAAACAAGAAGGAAAGACTACACTTGATACTATCTCAATCAAAGTGGAAAGTAATAAACTGGAACAATAAAGCTTTTCCATAGAAAATGACAGGTACTAAAAATCATATAAATGTGGCGTATCAACTACAAGTGGTGAAGGAGAAATGCAGCAATACAGAAACCGGGAACATTAACCTCGAAACACATTATTGTAGTTTCTAAGCTAAAACTCTCAAAACACATTGGCGGGTTTAATTTACTACATACATTCAACAATCCAACTTTTAGTTCCTCATGTTGTTAACTAGCATTTCCGAGCAGAAAACAGTTAAAGGTGAACTGCCACAAGTAATTCAAACAAAGCATTAATTAAGCAAACGTACAGAATTGAACAACACGGGCTGCTAGTAAGAATCGGCTCCTATACGTAGCAACTTCTTTTACGAAAAATTCAAGCCGAACTCCCAATCCACGAGTAGGTGTGCAGACGAGACTCAGACTAAGCATTCGTCCATCAATCAGAAAGAAAGTTCCTTCATCGAATTCTAAGCACTAGGATATCTGGAGCGGAGATAAACACAAGGAAATCGGAAAAGTAATGCTAAAATCATACAGCACACGGCAATTTTCAGATCAACAAGCTAATCCGGTAATCAAACATTACGAAGGCTAAAACCCCTTCGAAACCTCAAAACAAACACACAAAAAAACCCTAGCATTCAAACGAACTCAAAATCCAGGATCAGAAGCCTAAAAACGTTAGGAAATTACAGCGGAACGAACGATCGGAAAGAGGCAGAGGAAAAAAGATGATCGAAAACAAAAAAGTAAGTGCCTCACCTTGAGAGAAGGCAAAGAAGAAGAGAGAACGGAGTTTGACTATTGAAGACGGAAACAAGGCGCGGGGAGAGGAGTTATCCTATTGGAATCGACGGCGGCAATTGTGAGTCGCCGGAACTGAATCGGCGGCAATGAAGAATTGAATCGGGGCGGGTAATCGGGTTCGGGAGGGGGAAATCGAGGGAATTCAAAAGGTCGTGGACGACGGCGACGGCTGCGGCAGCTAAGATGCGCCAAGTGGCGACAACGTTCACAGCAGATTTAGGAGGAAGAAGACGATGAAGGAGAGTGAAATTGTATTCCCGTTTAACCTTCCTCTCGTTTTTCTTTTCTTTTTTTTTTTCTTTTTTTATTTTTTTTTCCTCTTTTGTGGTTGATTTAACGAGGGATTGTTTCCGAGAGAGATAGGTGTTTGTGAAAAGGGTGGAATTAAGAATTTGGAGATAACTCGAAGTTTTTTCTTTTTCTCCTTAATTAATTATATTTCTTTTCTTTCTTTCTTTCTTTTTTTTTTTTTTTTGTGTTTTAATAAATGGCTTTCGAATTCCCCAATCTCTCTATCTCGAGGTTATTTTCGTCAAACAAGGTTTGGCCCATAAGCAAAGGAGGAGTCGAAAACGAATGTAAGCAAATTTTATGTTTATCCCCATATACTCTTATAAGTCCATCCAATTTTTATCCACTCAACGTTTTATTTAAATATTAAAATATTAAAAAATTACTCAATATCTATTTTTTTTTTATTTAAATAAAGACTTCAACAATTCTTTTCATCATATCAAACATAACTTTTTTTATTAAAAAATTATTAAATATCAATTTTTTTATTTAAATAAAAACTTCAACCATTCTCGTTCCATCACATCAAACATAGGTATCTTTCCCCCAAACATAAGTTTATTCTCTCTTATCTTCTCTTTTCATCACAACCCAATCCAACACAATCCATTCCTTCAAAGTCGAACATGCCTTTCTTTTTTCTTTTTTATTTATCAGTGACACAATAATTTCATTATTTGATTATAAATCAGTTAAACATCAGTGTCACGAATTATATTTCTTAAATGGGTATTTATAAATATATATTAATTTTTTTATTCAAATATCATTGAATTAGATGGTATATTTCATGAAAAAAATTAAAAGGGCAGGTAAATTGATTCAAACGCTATGAATCTATTTGTAAATACACATATATGACTTGGGCTATATAATTTCCTAACATACATTTATTTTGTTACGTGGGCCTGCAATTTCGGGCATAGTAGAACAAACGTGGGGAATGGGCCTTGAATTCTGATTTAATTCACAACATTACAAGCTCGGCCTATAAATTTTCAAATCCGTGTTTTTAAAATAATAATGATAATATTACATTTTTATGATTTGTTTTAATAAAATCATTAAATTTTTTAAAATATTCATTTTTATAGTAAAAAATGCGATATTATTAATATTCAGTGTATAGTATTGTATATTAATAATACGGTGTAATTATTAATAACTAATAACTATGTCATGTTAAATTTAATCTAACATTAACTTTAAAAAATATGTTCGGAACAAAATAAAGTCGAAGAACAATTGTGTGGAAGGATTCAATTTTTTATAATTCTAACAATTGGAGTAGATGTTCGAACTCATGATCTATTGATCATTGATATACACTAATACCGATGAACTCTATTGCTCTTGTTAATCATAAGCACAAATTTTATATTATGTTAATTGTTAACATTGAGCAAATTTTTTCGACGTTAAAT
Organism: Sicyos baderoa; assembly: GCA_037832685.1. NCBI lineage: Eukaryota > Viridiplantae > Streptophyta > Magnoliopsida > Cucurbitales > Cucurbitaceae > Sicyos > Sicyos baderoa. Next base: position 1,022,156 of record JBBMEF010000021.1, on the reverse strand, counting down.
TTTGTGTTATATATATATATATATATATATTTATTGCAATAGGATAATTTTTATGTTTATTATTGGTATATTTATTAGTAATAGACATCTACTAATGAAAGACCTATGTGTTTAGAAATGTTTATATATATGATATTCAATAGTTGAAAGAAGAAAAAATATTGAGAAAACCTTCCAAACGATTTTACCATTGGTTTAACCTAGTGATAATTGATTATATGTTTTGATCCATATAGGTCGCACGTTCAATCCCAAATAACTTTATAAATTAAATTTATATTTTATTTATTTATTTTTTTGTTTGAGAAGATTTAAAAAATATATTTATATAAAATTGGAGAATACTAAATATTTAATTAACCAACGCTTATATCACGAGATATATTATCTAACCCTACAACACATTTAAATGTTAAGAAAATTTGTAGAAAGTTAATTTTTAGGTAAATGACCACTATAAATTGAACTAATCATCATTTAGTACTTCACATCCGACCATATACTTTGATTAAAAGATTGTAAATTCAAATTATCATGTTTAAATATTACTGTAAAATGTTTTACTATAAATCTATTTTCTCAATTAATTAATACAACAAAAACCAAAAGATTATGAATTCAACTTTATCTACTCTATTTAATTGTCTACCAATATCTTTTTAGGACAAAAGAATAATAATAATAACATATATGCATGACATTTTTTTAACCAAACTTCATGAAATAAATTTCTGCAGAAAATATAGTTTTTTAGCCATAACACCCATTACTTTAGATAGAGCTTTATTTATTTTATTTGACCATGAACTTTAACGCTTCAACTCAACTAGCAGCTTCACCAAATTAGTTGTTAAAGGCACATATGCGCGCACACACTTTGCACAGCAGTCTCGGAACATCATGCACACCCTAAAGATTGCCGCTGCCGAGCACCGCGCGCGCCAAGCACCGATCAACGCATTCTGAAATCACTGCCCCGCAACCGCAGACGCCCAAAGCAAAAGTACACACAATTTAACAGCTTTATAATTTTTTTAATGAGAAATAGGAGACGGACCGTCTTTAATGTATATGTGACACTATTTGGTGTCATAAATTTTTTATATTAGAATGACAGTAACTTGACTTCTTATTCATAATAAGAAATAAATATTTATTTCAGGGAAAAAAGTTTTGTTGAGGAATTTGGCCTTACCTTTCGGATGGAGTGGCGTCGTACGGGTACGGTGCTGTTGCTGGTGATGTTCGGTCGCTAGAGCCGGCCGTGTGGTACGGAGGCATTTGCCATTATTATTGCTTGCTTTCCGCCCACTTGCGGCCAGTCTTTTTATTGACATCTACGTGTTCCAATTATTTATTGGTTAATTGTGGAAGTTACGGTCACGTTTAATGCACTGTTTGTGTTAAGACAAGTCAATTAAGGTTAAAATATTTTGAGATTTAAAAAATTAAAATTATAATATTTCAAATGTTCATATTTTGTTTCTTCATATAAATTTAATAATAAAAAATATATTGATGATGTATTTATTTTTATTTTTATTTTCTTAAATGCTTATTATACGTAAATAGGTTCATATATTAACTTCCTTCTTATATTTTTTTCAAAAAAGAAAAAAAGAAAACTTCTTATATTAAAAGTATTATTATTATGATTGTGAATTGAACATTAGCTTTTACGTTAATCTCAAGACTTTGACTCATAAAATAACAAAGATTTTACATTTACTTTCGATTCTTGAGTTTTGAATTTAAAACCTTGAAAATAACAAATAACAAAAAAAAAAAAAAAAGAAGTTTTTTTTAGTACATGATTTTTTTTTTTTTTTTTTACAACATTGCAAAGTGAACCATCAAATCTTAATATTCTTGAAGATAAATACATTAATCTCAACCGAATTTTTCGAGTGTTCTATTGTCACATTTTATGTCAATTGGAAAGATTTTTAGAATTGAGAAGTGAAAACAAACTTTTTTTTTTCTTTCTATTTATTTGAATTCAAAGACGTATAAAAGAGATTCCAAAATCTTATCACATAATCTATGGTAATTTAATTAATGGAACAAAACTCAAACTTATGTAGTATAAAGATCAAACCCATTTATGTATTTACATTAAAATTTGTAAAACCCAAAAAATAAGTTGAAGTTTGAGTACCGGAATGTTTGTGAAGAAAAGAAAGATGAGAGCAAGCAAGAGGAGAAAGCTCAAAACTGTAGCCATGTAATTCCAAACGAGAGAGATAAATGAGTTTAATTTGTGGTGTCGGAATATATATCGAACAATTTGTGTATTTATAGCCAAATTTTGAAATCTTTTTATGTTTTAAAATTGAATAATTTAGGCCGAAAAGATTAGTTGTTTTATTGTTTTGTAACAATTTTGTTCAACGATATTTTATTTTCATATTGTTTGAGAGTAGTAGAATTCTTGGTTAAATTAGATCGCAATTGAAATGTCAAGAAGTAAAAAACATTTATTTTTTAAACCTAGGACCAAACCTAAACTAAATTTAAAACTTTTTCTTCTCTTATTTGGACTTTTTTGAGGAAGACAGAGAGTTACTCTCTCTTTTTAAAATTGCATTTTTACTGCTCTGCTTTCAGTGTTTCATTCATTTCCACCTCATTCAATATCTTTCAAATCTTCCATCTATTTTAGGGTTTGGTTAACATTTATTTGGAACCTAAACTACCTCTAAACTAGATGACTTTTTTTTTTTTTTTTGACAAAAAAGATATACAATAGAAGACTTTTTTTTAGTAACACGGTTGGACCCAATTTTATTTCAAAATAAATGAAATAAATTATTTGTGCTTTTTTTTTCTTTGTTTTTATTTTTCTAACGATAATCGAAGATAAGAAGAATTTTAATCAATGATATCTCTTAGACATGTATACATTTTTATTAGTAGTGTACTTGGGTTGAGAGTTAAGTTAGGAGACTGTTTGGAATATGGGGTTGAAAACATTTGTTTGGTCCATAAGTAAAAAGTGTGAGATTTGATTTCGAGAGTTTTGAACAATGCAAATCCATATATTAGAATTTATGGTTTGAAAACTCTCTTTCTAGTATTTCTTCAGTATAAAATAAAAAATAGAGTCCATATTTTGTTAGAAATTCCAAAAAAAAAAAAAATCTAAAAAGAACCAATTAAATAAACCTAGTTAAAAAAAAAATTATGCTTATCTATTTATTTAATATATATATATATATATAATTAAATGATTTTTTCTTCAATTTTATTGTCTATTTTATAATTTATTAGTAAATATTTTATTTTTATTTATAATTAAAAAAAAATATGAATGTGATTTTAAAAGTTAAAAATAGTTTTTTTAAAATGCATTTTTTAGATAGTTAAAAAAAAAAAAATTGATAGAAAATAAATAATAGTAAACTATATTTTTTTGTATGTTTTTTCTCTCGTATGATCCAATGTTTATATAAAAAAAAAAAAAAAAAAAAATGTTATTTTCACAACGGGTTTTCAGTTTTACAGCATTTCGCATCATACTTTTTGTTCATCAATAATTTTGAAATTTAGGGTTTACCAGAATGCCATTGTTACAGCGTAATTATCATATTTGTTGTTTTGCTTTTCATTCAAGTGTTTCTGTTTATTTGATTAATTATTTTTTATGAACCAATGTTTTGCAGATGATAAGTACACTAAACTCAAGGTGAATGTCTGTTTTATTGTACTGATTGATTGAATTTCTGCAGATTGTTAAAGATTTTCCTTGCTTCTTGATTTGCATTGCATTGTGTAATGTTTTTATGCTGAATGCATTCAGTAATTTTGGATTTGATCTACAACTTTATGTTTTTAATTTTAAAGCATTTTCTTACATATGCATATATGCAACATTATCCTCTTGTTGGTTCTCAAAAGTTTAGTTTCCTCCCTGTGGATGGTTTATCTAAGATCAAATTCTGGGTTACCTATCAAATTATTGTACAATCAGGCGGTATATCGCGTGACATTGGTCAAAGTGCGCGCAAACTGGCCTGGATAGTCACGGATATCAAAAAAAAAAAAGTTACCTATCTATTTACGGTTGCATATTTTTTACAGAGAAAAAAATGAGTTTGATCAGCTCTTTAAGGATTAAAAAGTAAAATATTTGAATTATGTGTCTTCTGGTATGAGCATCCTCCTCCTTTACTTTACTTTTTCCATCATGTGATGTTAGAGGTTTAAGACAAAAGGGATTGAGGCTTTTGTTTTGTACTGTTCAGTTGTTTAGCTTCTTGGGCGAGTCTGTATTTTCCTGCTCCTTCCCAGCTGCAGAGGAGTTATGATAGATTGCGCCTTCAGGTTAACGAAGTAGCATCGACCAGGTATGTCGTAAAACATATCGAAAACACCCTCTCCAGTCTTTATCAATATCTTTTGTGTTCTTAGAAATTGAAGTATTTTTCTTTTCAAGAAGGTACCATGTCTTAGTTGTTATTTTCTTACTAGTGAAATCACTGAAATAGAATATTCCAAGTCTTGTTGAGGCTCCTCTTCGTTAATAACATGTTTTGTTATTCGCAGCATTAGGCAAGAATTAAGTTGGGCTGGTTTAATATCTGTAAGATGTAACTAAACATTGCTAAATTACCTCACCTAAACCAAAGTATTTTGAGATTTATTTCACATGAATTTTAAATTGCGATTACACCTTTCATCCTCGAGTGTCAGACCCCGTCTTTGGCGTGTGTTCCTCGAGAGAAACACACAGGCTTCTCACTCTCTCCCGTGGAGCCGATAAGGGATTGGTTGTATATCTTACCTCTCTTCCCTCTAGCCATAACTTACGAAAGAGTTCCTCAGTATCAAGTTACATCTTTGGAGTTTGCAGCTAAAACATGAGATAACCCTTGGCTACAACATGCCCTCCCCTCTTAGAATTACGTGCATCTCGACTATTCTCACGAGACATATCGCCTGACCCTATAACATTTGGATGTCAAGTAAACTCTAAGAAATTATTTCCTAAGTAGATGGTTACTATGGATTGAATTCATCACTTCTTAGTTACTTGTGAGTCTACGACACTCTTGACCACTAAGGCACTCTATTATGTTTTATTTACTGTGTTATCTTATGTTAAATGGTTCATATTTGACTCCCCATTGTAAAACTTTCATTTAGTCAATAGAAATGTTTTCATTTCCTATAAAAACAAATGAATTTTTGAGGGCATACATGTATGAGTCATGACTATGATCTTCCAATTCATCTTCTTTAGATACAGTTACTGGGGTCTCATCAAAGCTCGATTTCCTGGATCACCGAGATTCATTTTTCATTACACTAACTATATAGTACATCTCACTGACAAGCATCCACGTGCCAATTGCCAACTTAATTCTTCATATGAGCTTGATCCAATCCAGATAATACTCTTTCTGAAGAAGTTGAGAAGCCTTCAGCAGGAGGAAATTTCAGTGGTGTTAGAAACGGAACTAGTAAGGAACTGCATACGCCTAGGCCTAGTGGATCCCAAATTGTACCTGGAGAAGTTTCAAACGGGCCCATCTGGAGGAAATACAAGAAAGCGTTCCATGGATGCTACTCCAGTCACCGATGAACTCGGAACAGTTAATACAAGTGCTCAAGATGTTGCCTACATTTTATTTTTTTGAAACAAGGGTAACAACGCCCGTTCCTAGGCCAGGCACCGGAGACATCGAAGGAGTAATATCACAGGTGAGTCTCAAACCTGAGACCTTGAAGGGAGCATACCTTCAAAGCTCAAGTCTTCAACCATTGTGCCATCCCGATTAATGACTATACTTTTGAGTAAATACTTTTGGTTTTCTCCCCTCTGAGATCTTTAATGCAATGCTGCAGCTGGATTCTTGGGCCTTGTAGAGCTTTTGATGGGCATGGAAGGAAGGAAGGAATATGTGTATCATAGTTCTAGAATATTCCATTTTATAACTCTTAATTGCAGCTACCTCTTTGATTAATCAATTATTTTTCATTGCTCATTCTGGACATTGAAGTCCAAATGACTATTTTGTTTCATCTAATGTTGACTGTCGAGGATAGAGACATCTGTGTTTAGAGTATTTTCTTGTCATTTTACTTTAACGGTACCTCGGATTGGTATTAAAACTTCCACTGTTTGGCACACACTCTGTCTGGATTGTCATGGGAATGAGTTTTGAAGTGCATTTGTTTATGATGATATCTTATATCAGTCTTTTATTCTCATTGTATTTTAAAATGTAATGGTCTAGTCTACACTTGAACTCTATATGATTTGATGTTCCAATGTTCGACAACATTTCCGTTTCTTGTTTCTTTATATTTATCATTTTTTCGGAAACAAATTTGTTTGATAATCGTTCTTGTTTTAAAAAATATGAGAAATGTTTCTAAATTTGGACCGAAATGTCAGTTTCTTATTAATAATAAACTGCTTGAAGAAATTGATCTTTGGTCTGTTGGTAATGGAAGTGGAAACGCTAATAGATGCATTGCCTGCCTGAGTTCTGAGCTTCGATCCCCACACGTATGTCACTTTTTATTATTTTTGTAAGAAATAAGAAGCATGAATAGTTATAAAAAACACATTCTTGTTTCTTGTTCTAAAATAATAAGAAACAGGAAACAAGAAAGTTATCAAACGAGATCTTTGGTGTCCAATTTTGCTCTTACTTATAGGATAATTGGTAAAGAAATAAAGGCACAAACTATTAGGATGTTCTTCTGCATTGTGGCTGTTTGTTTTCCTCTTTCTACATTAGATTTTTGCTCCAATTATACTTGAAAATTGGTGACATTTCATTCTTTTGTTTTTCTCCGTTGTCATATCAGGTTACTCCTTCAGTCTAACGTGGGTAAGTAAGTTAGCTGGAGAAACAGAAATCCTCTATTGCGTCTTATCTTCGGGCGCTTTCGAGAGAGTAGCACGAGAATGGACGAAGGAGGCCATCGAGTTCAGCACACCAGTATGTGCCCCAACTTTCTTTTGAGAAGGTAACAAAAGTCATCAAGTTGCATTGCTATTGCTAATTAGAAGTATGTCTTGCTAAATGAATGTAATAGGACCTGTTTAAGGGTATTAGTTAAAGAAGTTTTGTTATAAATAGTAAGGTGGTGTTTTGGTAGAAGGCAAGTCATATTTGGGTAATTCAGTCCTTATGCATGGATTGGAGAGTTCTTATGCTACTGTAAATTCTTGGTGAGATTGCAATATAGGTTATCTTTTGCTGTTCTTGTTTGATTTTAGCATTTATCCACCTTGCAATGAACTAGTTAGTTGTTCTTGCTACTACTTCAAGTAACCATGAGATTACAAGTTCGAATCCCTCCACCTTCAACTGTTGTTGAATTAAATGAACTTGAACAATGACCCCCTTACTTGTGGTCTTGAAAACTTTGAAAATGGCCATCAAATAGAAATCAATATTAATTAGGGATGATACGAGTCGACATAATTTGAACCCAACCTATTTTGATACTATGTTGAATCACATTAAACCATCAATCAACTAAAAATCTTAAACTGGTGTGTGGAGGTAAATTTAATTATATCAATCAGCAATAACTCCGAAGAAAAGGATTGTTGTGTACTCTGATGTCCTTTTCTTTTCTTTTTTTCCTTTTTAGAATGAATTGTGAGGTTGTTAATGCATCAACCAAGAAGAATTTGACATCTGACTGAAACTGAGAGATCAAGAAATTGTTGTATTGTTTTTTTAGTACAAATTGTAGAAATGAGACCACAAATCCTACATAGAGTGTATTACTCTTAGCTAAATATCGATTTTCTAGATCGAACTTGTAACCTGACATTGAACTGGATTACCATCAAATAATGAAACTAACGCGTCACTAACCCTTTCGATAAATTGTTGTACGGTTCTAGAGATATTGTGATGCTGGAAAGTCCGTTTGGTGTTGCATATAACGGGTTTATATTATGAAGAACTCTTTGAGTCTCAAGTAATAATTGTATCTGAGATTGACATCTTTGGTAGGGCTATATGTCACTAAAGGGGAGGGAAACAAAAGCATTTTGATGCTTCATAATTTAAAACATAATGATTATTCTAAGTGGTCTTTTAGCTTTTTTTTTTCTTTCTTTCTTAATGTATTTTTCACTATAGCAAACTCTAATTTTTATGCATTCATCTTTTAGTACATGATTTTTTTTTCTCAGTATAAGCACTTAATTTCGAGTACAACTTGGTAACACCCCCACACTATTTTTATTTTATTTTGAAATCAACACCCCAGATTATTAAGCTCGAAGAAAATGAAAAAGTTATTTACTGGTTTTTTTGAGTTGTACCATAAATGAGAGTTGAGAATTCAAACTCATTATCTTTTCGTCATTGGATAGACATAAATTTTAACCTCCAATCTTCTGATCTTAACCAATTAAGATTACAACAATTGGGAGTGAGGGGACTCGAACCCAAAACTTTTAGGTCATTAAGTGAGTATTAATGCCGATTGAACTATTACTCTGTTGTCAACATTTTAACTACTTGATTGAGGGCACATGACATCATTGAGTTTCTTTTGCAAAAATTAATTAATTGTTAACATGAATATAGAGTAACATAAAATATACTACTATTTGACAAAAATTATTTTTAAAATCTATGTGGTTAGTGAATCAAACACATCTAGATATAAAAGTACAAGTTTTATGTCAAACCCACTAATTGGCACGTAAAAATACAAACATAAGACATAAAATTGTAATTTTTCTTACCTCAAAATTGCATTTATGTACATTTATAACGAAGGTACTCGTGAAAATGGTTTTTATTGAGAGGTGGGTGAAGGGTATTCTTTTTTCATCATTTTTCTTTATTAAAAAAATAAAAATAAAAATAAAAAATAAAAAATAAAATAATAATAATAATTGTGGTTGAATAAAGTAGTGAAAGGTATTAAAAACAAAATAAAGCAAGAAAGGCAACCCAAGACTATTTAATCATTAAATATATATTAATGTCACAACTAAATCACACTTTAACAACATGAATATGACCCATAAATTAAAAGGTCATGAAGTTGGATATGTGTAATGAAGTCAACAAATGAGTTCAAAATTGGTGTGAAAGTAAGAAAAGGAAAGAGAGAACAAAAGTAGCCGTTGGAATTCAAAAGCAACCTAAATTGGAATCTTCGCCGTCTCCATAACGTACACTAAATAATTTTGAATATTTAGGGTTCAAACGAAAGCCCTAATTCTTCATCTCTTTCATTCTCCTCTCTTCTTCCTCCAATTCTTCAGTAATTCCGATCAGAGAGAGATGGCGGCCATCAATCGATACACCGACAACACGGCGCCGGCTAACCCTGTCGTTGTTTCTCCTGCCAAGCAGTCCTTACAGCAGCCCAAAACCGCCGACTCTCAGTCCGTTCTCAAAAGGTATATACATTTCCATCTCCTTCGTATTTCATTTCTTTCGATTCGTACATCACTGCCAATCGATCGCGTTTTTTTTTTTTTTTTTTTTTGGTGATTTTAGTGCATTGATAATCTGGATGAGATTGTTGTAGGTTTCTGGATTTAATTTAATTTTGGGATGGATTGTTTTTTTGTAGTCTTTCGCAATGATATTTTTAGGGTTTTAGGGGTAATTGGATTGTCTATGTTGAAAGATACAACTCGTTCTGTCGTAAGGGGTGACACAGTTGGTTTAAGACTTGGGTTTGAAGGTATGCTCCCCTCAAAGTCCCAGTTCAAGACTCACCTGTGACATTAATGTGTTGACATCTCCCGTCTCTCAATTCCTTCGATGTCTCTCCGTGCCTGGCCTAGTGATGGACGTGGTTACCCTTGTTTCAAATAAATAAGATACTCCTCGTTCTTGTGTTCTTTTATGTTCAGAAAGTAGTGAAGAACCAATCTGACTGAGGAACTCTGTTTATCTTCAACTTTCCTAACGATCTTACTTTGATTTTTTGTTGTGTTTATCTGACAACAGGTTGCAGTCTGAGTTAATGGCTCTAATGGTAAGACTGTGTGTACTTTGAATCATCTATTAGTTTCTTCGAACTGTTGAGTTTTGAAGTTCTTGAGAATGGGATTCTAGAACTTGCCAACAAATTCATGTTTATGAAATTTTGCAGATGAGTGGAGAGTCAGGGATCTCAGCCTTTCCTGAGGAAGACAACATCTTCTGCTGGAAAGGGACAATAACTGGGAGCAAAGACACAGTGTTTGAAGGCACAGAGTACAGGCTTTCCTTTTCGTTCCCTAACGATTACCCCTTTAAGCCTCCAAAGGTGAAGTTCGAGACCGGCTGCTTTCACCCGAATGTCGACGTTTACGGCAATATTTGCTTGGACATTCTTCAGGTATTTTCAGCTTTGGCCGAATCTTTAGCACTCAAATGATAACTTGCAATTAGAATTGAGTAATGTTTTTCATCTTTTTGCAGGATAAATGGTCATCAGCATATGATGTGAGAACAATACTCTTGTCTATCCAGAGTCTTCTTGGAGGTACTTCCTTGACTTTGGATGGTTAGAGTTATGGAATATTTAGAATTTGCAATGAGCTTTTTTTTGTTGCCATTTGTATGCAGAACCAAACATAAGTTCACCTTTAAACACACAAGCAGCCCAATTGTGGAGTAATCAAGAAGGTGGTTTTTTTTTTTTAACTCACAAATTTAATTCTCTCTTTGAGTTGCAATGTGATGAAAGTTTCACTTATGTTTACTGTGTTTGCTGTTGTAGAATATCGAAAAATGGTGGAGAAATTGTACAAGCCTCCAACAGCAGCAGCTTAACTTGTTTTAGTTGAGGAAACTGGATATTGTGTCTCACTCTTTTTGAGAGGAGAATTCCAGATGATTAATTTTCTCTTTCTTTTTCAGTGTGTGCTCTTGATTTTTGCCTGGATGTTAAAGACAACAGGATATATGATGTCTCCTGTGATGTTATAATATGGAAATTTCAAGTCATCTTGTGCCATGCTTATCTTCTTTTTTATATATATATATATATATATAAGTTCCTGAAATTGAAATGAAGCTAAGATAATTCATAATCAATATTCTCCAATTTGTGGTGTTTAAAAGAACTTATGTTATGCTTTTGTTGGAAATTATAGATATCAAGTTATAACCAAATCCAATCATAAGCACCAATTTAAAACTAGACCTAATCATTCATACAGATTAAATTGAAACTTTTACAGAGATGAATTATGTCAATTATCCTTAAAAATCTCAAAAAAAGAAAAAAAAAGATAGTCCAGTCCAACACCATGAGTTCTATTTTTTATTTAAAGTGCACAAACAGAAGAGGAGAGTAGCCGGGTCCCCTCCATATTTGACCATTCCTATCTTAGTTTGGGAAAAAATGTGAATCCCTTGAGGAAGAGCAGCCTGGACTATGGCAATGTGAAGAAGAACTACCTCACAGCCCAACCGCAATGGAGGCAGCTGCCGTGCCGGACTGACGATGAATAGTACCACCATAGCAAATGTAGCAATGGTGTTTCACAGGCAATGATTTTAGGCTGCAATACCATGAACAACCCGAGACTAAACATCACCATTCCGAGCCCGACATCAGATAAAAATGGCGATCGATTGAACAACAATGGCATCACAATGATCCACCTAAATGAGATCATAGACCAAACACCCCTTCATTGTAGGCTTGAATTTTTTTAAAAAAAAAATTAAAATCAAATATTAATTGAATATGAAACAAACTTTTTACGAGTTTGAATATAAATTCTCCTACTCTAATAGTTTAAACCAATAGATTAGTATAAATTTAGTTAGATCAACCAAAATCTTTATTACCAGATAGACATTTAACTTGGGCATATATCTATATCTGTCAGTAGGAAGAAATCACTTTGCTCCAACTCCCAAGTTTTGCTCCAACTCCCAAGTCCTAAGCGATGCTGTATTATGGCTTAGGCTGTTTAATAACTTTTATTTTACTTCAACTATGACTTCTTAATCATATGTATGCGTTTACATGAACTCATATGTATACATATGTATGCGTTTCTTAATCATATGTATACATGAATGCGTTTCTTAATCATATGTATACATGAACTAACCCGAACCCTCACAAAAAAGATTAAAAAAAAAAAAAAAAAAGAGAGAGAGAAAAAGAAAAGGAAAAAACGAAATCCTCCATTCCACTTCAGTCCTCTTTCTTTTCATTTTTTAAAAACAAAAGGAATTGGGAAAAGCTAAAAAAAGAATTGCTTACGTCTGAAAAAAATAATAATAATAAAAGAGGTCCAAACATTGAAGCCTGTTGAATGTCATGGCCCCATAAAAAATATTCTGCTCTCATAATCCTACGGCTCTGCTGATGCAACAATTGAAACACAAAAAGGTATAAGTTTAAAAGTCCCACATCATAAATGGTGAAATCCAGAATACCAACTCCTTCAATTCTAAAAGCCAGCCTTGAAGTTGACATTTAGCTTACAAATAATAGCAAATAGCAACATATTGACAATTCCAGTATTAAATAATACAAAGCCCCCTTTTTTTTCTTTTATACAGAGAGACATCACATTCTGGAGAAAAGAATTTCTCTAACTTTACAGGATCTCTATATGTATAAATAATATATATATCAATTATATATATATATATATTCATATAATATGGAAAATCTGTGCTATCAGTTGGATGAATGTGATGCAGCAAGAAGAGCTGCTCCAATGCCAGATCCATCTTCAGTTACCCTGAGAATTACATGTTTAGCAATATCTTCTCCCAGAATCTCTGTCAAAGCTTCATGCAAGTACTCTCTGAACATTGTGTAATTAGTATATAATCCCCCCTCGACCGCCACCACCGTTCGCCTCATATTATCATCGCTTCTACTTCTTGCGCCTGCTATTCCTCCCGTTCCATCCCGCCCAATCTTCTTTAGGATACCCAGAATACCAGCACCTACCAACCGGGCAGCTCGGCGTGTCACCACATCGCATATTCTTACAACAAGTTTTCGAGCTTTTAGAGGGACTTCAGGGATCTGGAAAGAGCAGATGCAGAGAGAGAGAGAGAGAAGTGTTAGTACTTGGTAGTTGTCTAATTTTTTGCCCGAGTTGAAAAAGAAAAGAGGAATGTTAATGGATAGTGAAGGCCTATAATTTTAATATTCTTTACCCCCAAGATGTCCCGCAAGATCCTTCCTACTTCTCTCAAGTCGGGAGACGCGTCTTCATGCATCACAGCCATTAGAGGTGTTCTGAACACATAAAGCCATCGGTAACTAGGTAAAAATTAAATCAGATACAAAAGTTAAGGAAACTGAAATAGAACAGTCCTTGCAACCATAGTTGTGGATTATATGATATGATTCACATGCAATTCGAACTCACTAAACATGTATTATTTTCCACAAAGAAAGGGCAAAGTCGTGATTTCATTTTGAATAATCTGCGAGAGAGAGAGAGAGAAAGAAACATACGTCAACACAAATGGCATGGATAACTTGGATGAAACTGACTCGAAAATGTTGGATTCTCTTGACATATGAAGAATCACTCTTCTCACAATGTCACCCAAATACATTCCTGATATCATCTTTTCGAAACCCTGCACAAGACTCACGCAGAAGTATAAATTAGCTTCCATATAACGAAATAATGCTACAGAAAGGGGAAAACTACGCAGTACCTGATCATTTGGATTGGGGCTGTCTAAATCCAAATCAATATCATAGGAAGTTCTAGGTAAATGAGAAGACCAAAAATTCCCCCACTCCATGTTAACAGCCTGATCAAGAAAATAAAATTTTCAGACAATCATAAGAATTTGAAATGTTAGCAACATCAAATTTAAAAGAAGAATAAAGATGACTGCCTCCTACCATGAACCCAGAGGTCGTGAGAAGTCCTTGACACTTGATAATAGCATCTGTACGCTCCAAATAACAGGCATTGGTACCAGTTCCAATTATCACTGCAGCAACAGTATCAGCATCGTGATAATGTCCAAGAGCTAATGTCCCCACAGTGTCATTTATCTGCTTCAAAGATATATGTAACATTACCACCAACTTACAATCCAAGTAAAGGAGTCACATAAAATAACAGTCTATGGCTTAACATGCCTTATCGCGAGGCATTCATGCCTGTGAAAAAAATAGTCTATCTGTTGACTCCTATTGACAAATTTGTAGAACTCCTATTTTTCTTTTTTATCTATTAGTATTAGTTGCATCATATAGTATCTATGTTCCTACGATATTGTGCATGAGATAGAGATAAAACATATGAGCAACTAGAAACTTAAACCGCGAGGTCCAAGCCATATATATCTTAGGAATCTAAGACTGAAAACGATTGTAGTTCCATTAACCTTCTGTTACTACAGTTTCTTTGATTGTGATGAAATGAAAACTTACAAGGGCCGTGACTCTGATGTTGAGACCCTTTCTGTTAATTGCTTGTTGTAAGCACTCAGTGACATCTTTGCCGACCTGAGAAATAAAGAAGGTTTAGCACTTTGCAAAATCAAACACATTCCTTATTTCATAAACAAATAATGCCTCACTGTTTTCTAGGAACGTATAATTTATTCGATAATTTAATATAATAAAGTCATTACTCAGAACAAGCATCAGACTCAATGGATTGATTTGCGGATCCTTAGAGAAAACACAAAGCATGCTTGGACATGGACAACACAAACAATAGAGCTAACACCCCACCCTGCCCAGTTTTGAAAAGGCACAGGACAATTCATACAAGAGAGAACTTTCACTCCCTCACTAGCTTTCCTAAGCCTAGAACTACAAAGGCATCATCCAACTAACCATGTCTCCAACGGAAAATCCTTTCGTCCACTTAATTAACACGCCAGAAGAAATGGAAGTTTGTTTTGTGGGAAAAGAGAATGTAAAACCAAGGCCCCTTCTCCCACCTAGAATAACCTCAGAATCATCTCCTTTAACAATAAATTCCTTCAACGACAAAGCAATAAAATCGAAAAGATCCTGCAAAAAAAAATGAAGTACAACTCAGTTTTAATGATACTATATGAACACAACAGAGACTTAAACAAACCAGACATTAGTACAATATAAAGGGAAAAGGATAGTTACATTGCCTGTGCTGGTCATTAAATGTTGGGGGATAGGAAGTCGCTCCACATCATGTTCAAGGGCCGATCTATCACCTTCTAAGTGAATACTCAAGACCCTGAAATTTGTACCCCCAAGATCAAGGGCATAGTGGGTCCCATTCTCACTCCTAATGGAAAGAGTATTATCAGTGTAAGCATTATATAATCATTCAAAACATTCATTGCATGAAAACAAAAGTCTACACACCTCCGGCTTCAAGTCATATACCACGAAAGCACAAAAACACATAGACAAAGTTAAGTAATGGTGCTCGGATGAAGTTGCAGAGTAGAGATTCTTAACAAGCATGAGAAAATGATTTAACAAGCAAATGTTTATATGATACAAAACAGGAGGAAAACCGTGCACACATTGTAACAACGAATCGACAGGAACAAAAACAACTGACAGCGGGCGAATTAACAGAAAAAGATAAACAAGGAAACCAATTCAGTGAAGTCAACAATTCCAAGATCGACACAAGTGCACTATATGATGGTACCATTACAAACGGAAAGAGTGAAATGAAAAAACAAATCCTACACGCCATTCTAAATTCAAATCCTTAATTCATTATCAAACAAATTGAAGAGATGCAAATGCTGAATAGTTGACACTGAATTAGAGAAAATTACAATGACTATAGCATAGAATGGAGCAACAAAACATCACCGATGAACAAAAAACTAAGAAACTAAGAAACTAAGCTACACCTCGACACAAGATTCTAACAATAACCACAGAAAAAGCAATCAGAAACCCTAAAAAAGGCCATGGAAGTATGAGATTACCCATGGGGAAGATTATCGACGAAGGTGAGGAGCATTTTGAGCTTGGAACCTCCTTCCGAAGCCAAACCAGCGTGCATCTCCACAGCCATGGCGTCGACCACCTGCTTCAACCTCCCCACAGAAGTCTCGCAAGCTTCCTCCACCTCTTTCAAAACCCTAACCACTCTCCTCCATTTCCCTCTGCTCTGCACTCTCCGGCCAACCACTCCGGCGGCCACTATACACGCCACCACCGCAACACTCACAGCTACTCCCACCACTACTCTCCCCATTTCCCTCCACGATCACTTTCTCCGACCAAAACCTCCACCGCAACCTCCTTCCCCACCACTCATTCCGACGAAGCAACACCGTCGAAACATGCACTCCGTTTCCGACTCCTCGCCGGAATAACGTCGTTAGAACCACTTCTCCGACACTGGCGCTTCCAGATGCCTCACCGGAATCTTCCGGACCGGCTTTTCCGACCGGTCGCCGCCGAGAAAAACGGAGAAGGTGGTTGAAGAACACTCCGACAACCGGACCGGGCTCGAGGGATGGGTCTACGAAGGGCTACGCAAATTGCAAAAAGAAAAAGCATGGGAAAGTAAATGGTCAAATACTTATAGAATGATTGCGAAATGTCCAGTTTATCCCTCTAGATCTTTGGAAATTACCAAATTGTTATTCAACAAATTTCCGCGGCGATTTTTCACCGTGCCCTTTTTAATTTATTTTTTTCCTTAAAAATAATTCTTGTTTTTATTTATAATTGCCGACTTTTTCATTTTCCCCGTGTTATCCTTGTCCCCATCCGTCTCACCCATTTCTATCAAATGGCCTTCGGTTTTCAACTTAACCACCATTTTGCCACTACTCACTGCAAAGTTATTGCTCTTTATTTTTCTAATAATAATAAATAAATAAATAAAACTCTAAATTTTAATATTCTTTTTTATTCTACGATGGAAATCTTTTGCTTCTAAACAAATAAAACTATTGGAATGTTTTAAAAATGCTTTTCTTAAGTTACTTAAAAACATTTTTGAATCACAATTCCCCTACTTTAGAATACTTTCAAACATTTATAAAATATTAGCTAAAATAAACAAACTTTTAATGGCATAACTAAAAGGTTAGAATTTGGAATAAGAATTCAAAAAATATTAAGAATAATACTTCAACATGTTTTTTAATTATTAAAAGAGTTGAAGGACGAATTCAAAATTTCATTAAAAAAAACAACAAACAAACAAAGTTTAAGAACATTAATCAGACATCAAACATTTCAACATCTTGCCAAAGTAGCTCGTAATTAACATGCATCTTCCATTAAAATACTTGCATATTCAAATATTTCATTTTTTAGTTCAACAATATTTGAGGATGAAAAGTTTATTATTAGATATTCCTAATGTTACTTGAACTATTATTTTTTTTCTTAAGTGACTACACTTCAATAAATAAATAAATATATATATATAAAAAAAACTTATATAAAATGTCAAAACAAAATTTATTTAAAAAATATAGAAAATAAAAACATTTTTTTGTCTTATTCTCCGATGGTATATAATAATATTAGGTATAATTTAGCCATGAATATGGTACTGATTCTGTCTACCTAAATAACAATAAAAAGGGAAATAAAATGGACAATTAAAGAAAAGTCAAAGGGACGAAATTGACGTAAGAATGAAAAATATTGAGATGGGTAGGGGCAGGATAGGGAAAAGAAAGGGGAAGTTGCTGGGGGGGGTGGAAATGGAAATAGAGAAAGTTAAGGGGAGGAAAATGGAAGAAAAGGGAGGAGCGGCGACGGTAGCTGCATATTTGGAGGATACGACGCCGTACTGCCAGCTGTTTCACGCTAATGACCAGCTGTGCGTGCCAGAAAAAGCAACTAATTCTGTACCCCCTTGCCTTTTCCCAAACCAACATTTTCATTTTATTTTTTATTTTATCTTAGCAAATAAAAATAACATAAATAATAATAATAATAATCCACGTTGCTGTAATTTTCGTGCCTGGCTCTGCTGTCTTGCACACCACTTATTTTACCAACTGTCTTTTTTTTCTTCTTTCGAGATACAATTATTTTACTTTTTAACCCCCACTCCCTCTTTTTATTTATTTAATCAAAATATCTAAACAATGAGTTGGCATGGTATGGCATTTGTGTTTAAATTTGAATTTTGTATCTAACTTATTTGGATTGTTTTAATTGGATTTATAACATGTACATTCATTTCCTACAAAAATAAAATAAATGATTATGGGTTTGATTGTTGCTTTTTATTAGATTATAAGAGTGAGATTCGAACTCATAATCTCATAGTTAATAGATATATATGGATATTGAGTTATTATTTTTAAGAAAGCTCATTAATATAAATGGATAGAATTGTATTAGGTTAGTTGGAGAGTTAGTTCATGGACAACTATAGTTAACTTCATAGTTGATTACCCTATTACATTTGAGTTAATTATTTGTTTGAGTATTCGTGGTCTATATAGTGAGTCGTGACTAATGTACCTTCATATTTTTTTATCATTTTCTTTCATCTTTTTTCAACTCTAACATAGTATCCAAGTCCTCTAATCTTTGATTGTCTCAGTCGATACCGAAATTTATGAACTTGGCCGTAAAACCTCTCACTAAAGATAATTTTATTATGTATTTTTTTTAAATAATTTTATTTTCAAGAAATTTCAGGTGTTAATAACGCTTTTGATGCCATGGTTTGCGGTAATTTTTTGATGCTAAAGACTAACACACCCTAAAAATAAAATTTCTAAAATTTACTTTTTGTTAGTTTTCAAAGTGTGACTTAGTTCATTTAAAAAAAATGTCGATAAATAACAAAATAAAGAAGTTTATTTGTGATTATTATATTTATAGACATAATTTTAAAAATAAAAAATGAGATAATTATAAAACAAGACTATAATAAATATTTTGGTTTTTTTTTTCAAAGTAAAGATTAGGATTCATCTTGAATTTTGACATGTTTTTCATATTTTAGAAAACTTATTGAATTTTGGGTAAAGTTGAAAAGGGAAACACAAGTATTCAATTTCTAACTTCCTTTGTTCTTAATATATATGACTTTAATTTTGAAAATATCTTTAGACGTAGAAAATTAGATGACATGCATGAGATGTATGCAAGATAGAAATATTTTTTATAAGTTTGATTTTTTTTAGACGAATGGATTTTATTGATTTTAATAAATAATTATAAATCTTGACCCGATCGGAAAGACAAAACCATGTTGTTGTTTTTTTTTAAACAAAATTAAACCTGACTTTTTTTTTATTATTAATATGACAAAAAAAAAAAACACATGAAACACAAGGAAATTATAAATGAAATAATATAGAAGCTCAACTTTTCAAACGTATCAGTCAAATGATTATCAAATTGTCTTTATTATAAATGAACGGTGTTGTTTGTTGGCATATTTAAATATAACTCAGTTTTAAAATTTATTAGCTCCTAAAAATCTACTCAATTATATTAACTCGTCATTTTTATTTATAATCGTTCATTTATAACTACTTCATATTTTATTTAAAATCAATTAAAATAACTATTAATTTGTAATCTTTTTTTTACTATTAAAAATAATTTTTTATTTTAAATCTACATCCAAACTAAATTTGATTCATTTGCACAAAAACTACACTCAAACAAATTTTTGGTTGCCACTCTTAATTTTGAACTACTTAATATAGTTCTTTATTATAACTCCGACAAACACTCCCTAGGTTCTTTATTTGTTTGTTTTAATTAATTAATTATTTATTATTATTTAAAACTTCAATTAAATCTGTCAACCTTTTGTATTCAAGTTTTTAAAGATACTCACATGGTGTATTTTCTCAAATAAAATTTATCATTGTTATCTTTTTGAAATTAGAATTATCGTCAATTTCAAACTAACGACAAATTCGTTAAACTAATATGAATCTCAAGCCTTTTTTCCTTAAAAAAAAAAAAAAAAAAAAAAAAAAAAAAAAAAAAATCTCGAACTAGATGCATATATGTTATCATTATGGATGACTAGAAATCTTGAAAATAGATGTTTTTAAGAGCTCGAGGACTACTATTAATGTATGGAAAGTCAATAGCCCCACAAAACAAAACCAAGTTCTATAAGAAAAAAACAATTAAGGACACTTATTTATTTATGAGTATTTTACTTTAGTCTCTATTTTTTTTTTTTAGTAAGAATCAATTTTCTTTTTTTATAATCAATAAATTCGTGTTATTATTTTTTAGTTATAATTGAAGAAGGGACAATGTTTGAATTAATTAGTTAACCAAATTAAAATGCTACCAAACCTTTCGGTCGTGTATTTTTTTTTGTAATAAATTTAAAGGTAAAATATAAGTCGTTTAGTTTTTATGGTTTGAAAAAAGTTAAAATTTAGTCATCATAATTTAAAAAATTAGAGTTTAGTCTACACAGATTAAAAAAATATAAAATTTAGTTTTGTCTTTATGATTTTGAAAAACTCGAATTTAATCTCTATAATTTGATAAAACTTAAAAAAATAGTCTTTTTATTATTAGCAAATTAAATATTTGAAGAAAGTTAATTTTTGTTTCGATGAAAGATAGAAAGTTAGTTATTCATGTGTTAATAATAATTTTCTTAAAATAAACGGGTGATATAGAAAAAAAACTTGTATCACTTATACATGAATAGTGAGGTTTTTATGTATTTAATACGCCATAAATTATATGTAATAAATTATAAAAGCTCACCGGATTTTAAATCATTAGGATCTAAATTTTAACTTTTTTTGTTTTTTTTTTCAAATTAGAGTAACTAAATTTATATTTTACACCAAAGTTTAATGGGAAATTTAAGGCTAATTCACGAAAATGCGTCTCGAAGTTGGCGAGGGGGCGCGAAAACATAGTTAGCAAACCAATCTCAGCCGTCCAGATTAGGAAGGAGTGATCGTACGGTGGGCTCTTGTGTTGGTAGGTTGTTGGGAAGTTGACTGTCTCCAACTAAAATCATTATTTTAAAATATGACCGTTTTTCCAAACCCACCCCTCGTTTTCTGTTTGAAATTGGAACACGTTTTTTATATTTCATTTTAACTCTGAAAAATAAAAAATTAGCTGTTATCTGTCAAATACGAATCATAATAGTTTTCTTTCTTCAATAATAATGGTCGTTTTCTCTCCAAATTATTTATGAATATAT
>JBBMEF010000021.1:980931-1000971 GCA_037832685.1 Sicyos baderoa | reverse complement strand
ATATGAACTTCATGGTTCTCTCTTTGTGAGTGATTTAGCTTTGATGATCAAGAGAGGTATCTTCGTTTGTTGGCTTGATCGACTCCGTCGTCCATTTTGTCGTTGGTCTTTAGTTCGCTACACACGAAGAGCAAAGCATCATTTTCTTATAAAAGAATCACATTAAATTGTTTAGTTACCCTTCGTTATGTTTGTTTCATTAAATAACTTCCTAATCAGAATATTAGAGGAAGTTCGTCAACGACGAACATATTAATGATATTTGACGAAAGTTCGCATATACTTATACTCAATGTTAGCGATTCCCTGCTTATATTTATCTATTTTCCTACTTTTAACTCTCAATTTATGAGAGTTATCAGTCATTCCCCACCATTCCACTATGAAGCACGGACACTTCATTTAGGACGAAGTGTCTGTGTCGGACACGTGTCCGACACCGACACGCCCGGACACGTGTCAGACACACGAATTGAAGTGTCCATTTTTTTAATTTTTTTTTTTTATAATGGACACGGCAAGGACACGTCTAGGACACGCGAAGGACACATGAAGGACACGTTGACTGACTTTTTTTAATAAAAAAGAAGAAGTTATACTTAATGTAATATTGAACAAGTTCTCTAGCCGTCTATACTATTATTTGTCGCCACCTCCAAGAACTTTCCAGTTTTTATCTTCTTCAATTCTTTGTCCATCCTTCGATTTAAACAACATCGAGTATCTCTCCAAGTCGTGGGTACATCTTCATCCACATGGTAGTGTCTTTCCAAATTAAACTTAATATAACATGTTTTCTTTTAGTTCAATTGTCCATGGTAAGATTATGTTAGCTATTATTTTATTTAATTATTTGTATATATATATAATCGACGTGTCTCGAACGTGTCCGTGTCCTAGTTTTTTAAAAATTGGCGTGTCGCCGTGTCGTATCTCGTGTCATGTGTCCGTGTCCGTGCTTCTTAGCCATTCCATTCATCATTTTATATAATTTGTTTGAATTCAATTCAATTTCAATCATTTTTTCGCTTTTTTTAGGGTAATCGCCAAATTCATGCTCTTGGCCAACCGGTTTCGAAGATTCATGCCGGAGTCATTTTAAAATAATACCATGAAAATCGACACATGAACTTTGGTCTCTTCTAAAGGATTTGCCATTAAACGCCCAAAAAATGAGACATTAATTTTGTGGGTATTTCCTTTCAGTGGGGTTTGGATGGAATTAGGGAAGAAGAAGACTGCTATTTATTTATTATTATAAGGGAAAAATGCACAAACCACCTCTAAACTATTGTGTTTGTAACAATTAACTCCCTAAACTTTTAATTTTGGCAATCACCACCAAGTTTGATAAGTGTTGCAATTAACTCCCTTTGATTAAATTTATAGATTTTTTACATATATAGGAAGGGTAAATGCTTTCTATTGAAGTAATAAATAGTTATTTTCTAAAACTATAAAAATATATTACAAAACAAAAATTTTCATTTTTGAAGTGAGGATGTTGAGCAGCAGCCATATACTCCATCTTCTCCCTCTTCCTCTAAAACTCTCACCCTGCACTCGTCTCGACCCATTCACCTGCTTGTCAATCAGCATTACCCTTGCATCACACTGATCTTTAGATCGAAAAGCCTCGTCCCTCGACGACAAAGTCACTCGTGCCACCCGCAGATCAGACGAGGTCTTACTCGACAACCTCTCCCTTGGACTCTCTTTGCTATCTTCAAAAGCAGAAGGCGTACAACAAACACTACCCATGATGCACCAAAACCACCCCCAACAATCCTTCAGAATCAATATTCACCCTTCAAAACCATCCAATACAAACACATCCTCCTCTTCCAACACACCCATATCATAGAAACTCAAATCAAAACCTAAAACACCCCCAACTTACTTCATTACAATTCACAACTCCAATTATATTGTAACGGCCCGGGAATTTGGATCATCACTAAGGTTAGTTTTGGCCGTTACGGTTGCTCGTTGGATTAGTTTAAAATAAGAAATTCTTGATTTCTTGGTCGTTAATTGGTTCTTTCTTGATTTTCTTGGTTTCAGGTTCAAAGGTCGCTTGTTTGAGGTTCGGTTCGTTTTTTAAAAAAATAAGGTTTTATTTGGTCTTTGGTGGGTTTCGAACCCAAAACGCCATGCTTGGAAGGGTGGTATTGTAAATAGAAATTAGAAGGAAAATAAGTGTCTGTGCCAGGACTCGAAAGCATGATCTCTTGGATTAAATCAGGATTAATTAAAGATTAATTAAAGGGTTGAATTAGGGGAAAATCCATCGTATTGTCTTCATCCTCCAGCCGTAATCGCAAAGAGCCTCCTCTTCTCGATCGTTCTTCCAGCCGGCTTCCTCTTCGCATCTCGTTCGCGCACCAATCATCGTCCGAGGTAAGTCTTGCATTGGTTCTTGATCTCCTTCATTTTCTTTGTATTTCCGATCGAGGGTTGGGGTAATTGGGGGGCTGTTCTTCTTGGTTCGCACAACAGGTTGCATCGCTGATTCGCTGTCGGCCTAACCAATCCGCCGCACCGGACGCACACCAGCCGAGCGCTCACCACCGCGCGCCCAGCAACGCCGCAGCCGTAAGCCCTGCGCGGGTCCGTCGCCCTCGTGCGCACGGTCTGGGTCGCTCACACCTACAGCCAGCGACCGACGTCGTTCGCCTCGTCCAGTCGACACAAGCCCTTCGCACGCCGACACTATCTGCCGCGCGTCCCGCCAGCCCGTTTCGCTACCCCTTCGCCGCAGCGAGCAGCCTCTGCCCAGCAACGTGTTGGGCGTTTTGCCATCGTTCGAGCAGCCGGTTTTGCGAAGCTTGGGTAAGTTTAGCTGATGTCCGCCTTGTGTTTTAGGGGATGTTCTCCCGGGATCACCTAGTTAATTGTGGAGGTTTGGTTTATTGTATCTTGTTAGGTTCTTGTGTGGCCTTGTCAGCTTTAGGAGGTCGTTCTTGGTTGTTCTAGTTGTTGTCTGAATTCAAGGTAAGGATTCCTTACTTGGGTTTGTGGACAGCTCGTTAGAGTTTTGTTGGCTGTTGTATGCTTGATTAATATGCAGATGCTTGTTAGTGGATAGGGCTCATTATCTTGTTGTTCTACCTGCCATGCATGATTATTACCTGAATGATAGAGCCATGTTAGGTCGTTCGTATTAGCATGTGATGTTCTTTGCATTTGTAGTAGTGCCATGTTAGGTTGTTAATACTCTCTGATTTAAGCAAGCATGTGTGTTAGGTAAATGGAGCATATCTATGTAAGTTTTAGAATGAATGTGGTATCTTAGTTAGAGTTTGCATGAGTCATCATCCGGGCTAGTGCACCAGTTTATGCACCAGGGCGGGGATGCGAGACAATACTTCATCTCTGACATGTCCCCATGGTTTAGCTAACCATGGAGGTAGTCCAGTCTACAATCTTGGGTGAGTGGCCAAAGGTTGCCTATCAGGTTAGGAGGATGACGAGACTAATCCAAGATTGTCGCCTGAAGGGGCTTGGACCGTTCCATTGGGTGAGAGCCTACCCTTGGACGTATCCTAGCTGAGGGCGTACAGTGGTTAGGGCTGACAACAGTTTCGTGCCGTGGTCTTGCACCCCTGTTGTTCAGTGACACTGATCCGAGTTTTTAGGTCATGCGGATCTGGACAAGGGATATTAGTCCTAGACCCAGCTTCTACCTGGTTCCAGCAGCATGGGGTGTATGCAGTACGTTTGTTCCAGCGCTGAGTGGAGGGCTCCCTCGGGATAGCGAACTAGTACGCCCATAGTTTCTTAGCCTAGTAGAGTTAGCGAGCAAGTCTGAGAGCTCGAGAAGTTTATAAGTAAGAAAGATAGAAAGAAAGAAAGAAAGAAAGAGAAAGAGAAGTAAACTTTGTGTTTAGCTTGTATACTGCAGTTAGATGATAAGTTTTAACGCGTTGTACCCCTGTCGGGGATTCTTACTGAGTAAACTAGTTTTGCTCACCCTTATTATTCGTGATTCCACAGGTAACCCGGAGCAGCGACGCTGATGGTTGAAAGGACGGAGGAGGGATCATGGGATAGGCTTCTGAATGCTTATTTAATTATTAGTTGAACTATGAGATATTTAATTGAGAATTATTTCATTGCATGTAGACAGGGCACGGAGCCCTTATGTTGATTTAAAGACAATGTCTGGATTCTTTTATGAACTATTAAATGAAGTATGTTTTCTTTTAAATTAAATATCTCTGGGAACTGTTTGAAAAATATTTATTGGAACATGTATAGCTTGGAGACAGGGACATGTTCCAAAATGATTGTGTTCGAACTCTTTTTAGATTTTTCGTTTTTATCTATGAATCCAATTGTTGTTCCTCTTTAATGTTCCGCTTTAAGTCATGCATTGGGCAAATGCTTAGGTTTAAGACCGTTATTTTGGTCGGATCTTTACATATACCATCCACGGTTGAAAATAAACAAACCCCACAAATTCCCTCAATCAAACCCCAACATCCAACCAAAAATCATAAATAACACAAACCCAATAACGCCAAATGGCAAATTCCATAAGAAAAAGAACTCTAAACAAAATGCAACCAAATCCCAGTAAAATCACAACCAAAAGGGTTGGGGAAAAAAACCCAGAAATGAAAATCATGAACAAACTTACACAAAAGGGTAATGATGAATTAGTTCCACGATTTCTCAGGCGAGAAAAAGGAACAGAGTGAAGGCTAGAGAGAATTGGGGCCGAAAGAAGAAAGACATGGATCTAGGGAACAATCATAACAGAAGAAGGTGAATCAAGAATTGGGAAAAAAATAAATAAACCAAAATTAATTGAAAAAGAAGGGGGAGAGAAAATTAAATTAAGAACAAAATAAGTTAGGTAGGGTTGAAGTGGGGGATGTAATATAACTCTATATAGTTTTAGAAAATAACTATTTATTAATTCAATAAAAAAACAGATTTACTCCTCCTATAAAAAATCAATAAATTTAATTAAATGGATTAATTGCAACACTTATCAAATTTAAAGGGTGGTGATTACTCAAATTAAAAGTTTAGGGGGTTAATTATTACAAATACCATGGTTTAGGGATGGTTTGTGCATTTTCCCCTTATTATAATTTGCTAGTGCATTCTTTTTTTAACGAGTTTTTAATGGCAATGACAGTTTTTAAACCTTTTACATAGTTGAGGGATAAAAAAATTGGACTTTTGAAAGTTGAGAGATCCAAATAAAACTAACATCAAAGTTGAGGGATCAAAATGGTATTTTAACCAAATAATATTAATTCTTTTTTTTTTTAGGAAAAAGAAGTTTGTGTCCGCGAGCGTGACCTCACAATCCGAATAATCTAAAGTAATTCAATCCAAATTGATGGATTAAGTTGGGTCAAAAATATTTTTAGATGTATTCAAATTAATGAAATTTTTATGGGTTAAATTAAGTTTTTTTTTTTGAACCATAGGTTAAATTAAGTGAAGTGTTTGACTTAAAATTTACCCGATTAATGATTATTAAGTTTAAAAAATATTTATTTTTACCTATAACATAATATATATTTTATTTTATTTTATTTGTAATTTTAGACTTTTTATTTTTCAATATTCTTTAAAATATTTTAAAGTTTTTTTGAATGTATATATAGGATAAAAAAAAATACTTAGTCGAATTATGTCATCTAATTATTGTTTTAATTATTCATTTAATAGAAGTCAAATATATTTGTTGTTACGTTTATTTAATATTAAATATTATCTATTTTCATGATTTATTTTAATATTAAATGTATTTGTTATTGTTTTAATTATCTATTTTTAGTCATATAAATATTTATTATTTATTTCTTTAAGTATGCAAAATATCCAATAAAAAATCATTCACCATTAATTATATATAGATGTAAAGTCTAAAAATAATAATAAAATAAAATAAAAATATGCATATATAATGTTATTGGTAATTAAACTTAATAATCAATTCGAGTTAGTTACATTACTCGAGTTAAATTTTAGGTTAACTTTTTTTGAGATTAGAACAATTGGGGATAAGGGGATTCAAATCCATGACCTCTTGGTCATTAGACATATACAATGACCAACTGCTCATGTTGGCTAATTTTTAGGTTAACTATTGAGCCAATCCAACCTATAAAAACTTTATTTATGTAAATTCAACCAATTTTTTTTTAACTCAACTCGATCCGTCAATTTGGGTTGGGTTAGTTCAAGTTATCCGGGTTGTGTTGTTTGAGCACCCCTAAATGCCACTGTTGGAATATAAATTTCAACGAATAAAAACTCGCATATCATTATCTACAATTAATGACAAAGTCATCATGATGTTACAGGTTCGAATCCCCTCCAATATTGTTGTATAAAAAAAAAGAATGACAAAGCAAACATTTTTTATTCAGGGACCAATCATAAAATGATATATTGTCCCCTAAATTAAATTGTGACAAATGAAAATATGCCATGTGTATTTGTTATGATCGTTTGATGAACAAAGTCATGAATAATCGAGCTCGGTCAAATGATAATTTAGGCCCGAAGCTCAATTTCTTTATGGAATCAAATTGACGCCCTAGTCCATGAAAACGTTTGGATCCCAAATCACTTATTGACCCAATTCCAACCCATGAAGACATTTGTGTCAAATACCATTCTTTGGCCCAAACCCATTTAAAATTCATGGAAAACTCTATAAATAGAGAGCTGAGCGAATGAGAGAAAGACATTGAAGTTTCTTGAAGATTGAAACTATACAATGTTACTGGAAGATTGAAGTTTTTCATAATTGAAGAATTAAAGCTTTCCATAGAAGATTGAAGCTACATAAGACTCTTGAAGATTGAAATGATTCAAAGTTTCTTGAAAATTCGAAGCTTCCATCAATCTAAGATTAAAGTTGGTGAAAATTATCAAGTTCGAAACTACTAAAATTGTTTGAAGCTTGAAACTGTGAAAATCCTTGTATTTGTGAGAAAAAAATCAAAAGAAAATAGATTAGAGTTTGTAATCCACTATACTTCATTTGAAATGAATATAAATCTCAAGTCCATCAAACAAATTACATTTTTCCATATACATATATATATTTTATTTCTTTATTTTTTTTTTATCAAAAATTTGTTAATTTTTTGTTTTTGAAGAACACATATTTATTTAATATGATTTACGTAACCTAGGCAAAAATATATATTTTTACTTTCTAAAATAAACAACATTTTTTAAAATAAAAATAAAAAGGTTAAAATTATGAAGAAAAAAAAATTCTCTGATTATTAAGTGGTAGGTGAAGGGTTTCATTTTATTATCATTAATGATTACTGATTTTTGTAAGGAAAAAAAGAATGGTTGTTGAGTAAAGTAGTGACATTAAAGCAGAGAGTGAAAGTAGCCGTTGCAAATTCAAAAGGCAACCTAATTGGAATCTTCATAACGTTCCCTTAAATCTTTGAATATTTAGGCTTTAAATCAAAGCCCTAATTCTTCATCTCTCTCTACCAAGAAATCCTTGGATCGTTCTCGAATGGCGGCCATCAACCGATACGCTGACAACACGACGCAGCCTAATCCTGTGGTTTCTCCGGCCAAGAAATCCTTACAGCAGACCAAAACCGCCGACTCTCAGTCTGTTCTCAAAAGGTATATAAGCATTTCCGTATCTTTCTGATTCCTATGCAATCGCCTCTGCTTTCTTGTGATTTTGGTTCGTTATTGAATTTTATGGACTTGATGATGAGGTTGTTTTAGGGTTCTTGATTTAGTTTGAACTGATTTAGTTTCAACTCAATTTTCTTGAATAGGGTTCTTGATTTAGTTTCAACTTATTGTAACTTAAGCGTCTTTAGATTCTTTCCGCTTCCTTTTGCACCATGTCCCTTCTAATTTTGTTATGTTCTTCTGACTACAGGTTGCAGTCTGAATTAATGGCTCTAATGGTAACATTTGCTACATTTGTTCCATCACCTATTATTTTGGACAGTTAAATGTTAGTCGAACACTCTGAAATAGTGTAGACATTCATCTCAAAACCAATCGGTGATGAGAGGAGTAGTCCACCTACCTTATCAATGTAAAATGGTGTAGACATCCATCTCAAATCACTAAGAGATATCCTCACCTTGAGATCCCGAGTTTGAGACCCGCTTGAGACATTAATTTGTAGACACCCCCGACCGTGTCTCCGTTTCTTCTATGTATCACGGTGCCATCGCGTAGGGATGGACTACGCGATGGCACCACTGGTGCTACGGTTATATGGGAGCTTGCTTACACTCTTGGTCATTAAAAGAAAAGGAATAAAAGTTAAACTATTTGGAGATAAGATTGTATAGTTTTCTTAGAAAAAAGAAAGAGACGGTTATGACTGAATGTGTATGAAATTGCTTGCAGATGAGCGGAGATTCAGGGATCTCAGCCTTTCCGGAGGAAGATAACATCTTGTGCTGGAAAGGGACAATAACCGGAAGTAAAGAAACAGTGTTCGAAGGAACGGAATACAGGCTTTCCTTTTCATTCCCTAATGATTACCCTTTTAAGCCACCAAAGGTCAAGTTCGACACTGCCTGCTTCCACCCAAATGTTGATGTTTATGGCAATATTTGCTTAGACATACTTCAGGTAAATTCACCTATCGCAAAATCTTCCATATTCATAGGAAGATAACATCATGCCTTTTTTCTTTAAACTAATATATTTATAAACTGCGAGCAGAGAATATTTACAGAAAAGATTGCCATTTTAGAATATTTCTTGAAAACATGATCAGCACCAAAAGTTCGACCAATTCTTAATCTCTTAAGAATTAGTTTGACAACCAAATATAGTAGGATTAGGCAGTTTGTAAAAATAGTCGAGGTGAAGTAAGTTACCAATATATGAAAACGGCGATAAGTGAGTAAAATGTTTGATCTTTTGCAGGATAAATGGTCATCAGCATATGATGTGAGAACAATACTTCTATCCATCCAGAGTCTGCTTGGAGGTAACCACAAACACACCATATACTTCCTTCCTTGACTTGGATGTGTTTAATTTCAACCTGGATCCTCCTAATTTTTGGAATGAAATATAGAATTTGCAATGAGTTTTTGCCATTTACTTGCAGAACCAAACATAAGTTCACCTTTAAACGCCCAAGCTGCCCAATTGTGGAATGATCAAGAAGGTGGGTTTTCATTATAACACAATTTTTTCTTTTCCCTTCGAGTGGACATGCGATCAAAGTTGGCTTTTCCGTGACTGTCTAGACCAGCTTTCACGCACCTCGACTAATGTCACGGGACATACTGTCTGACCCCAAGGCTCTCTTTAACCAATTGAGCCACTCCATGATAGTTGATAAAAGTTGGCTCACTAATTTTTTTCTGCATGTTGTGCTTGCATTGCAGAATATCGAAAAATGGTGGAGAAATTGTACAAACCTTCAACCGCAGCAGCTTAGCTTGTTTAAGTTTATGTGAAGAAAACTAGGAATGTCTGTCCCTCTTTTTGTTCTAGAGAGGAGATTCCCAAATGATTTTTTTCCCCCTCTTGCTTTCAGTTTCCCTCCATGTTACAGAGATTCGATATATGATGCTGTCTATTTTATGTGTGGAAATTTTAAGTAATGAGCTATTTTTGTTCTCATTTCTTCTATCACATTCTGCCATGCTCTTTCTGAAGAGTTCTTGAAATGGAAATAATGCTAAAAATTCATGTACTCAAATGGTGTGGCTTGTCCATGCTCTTTTGTGAAGGAAACTTTACGTCAATCCATCAAAACTTAACGCAGAGAGTTTGATGGCGGAATAAATCTGTCAAAACTTCCCAAAAAAAATATTCAATGTAACCGTTGTGAATAACTACTCTTTAGAGTTGACTTCAACTTCTCCCATGCATCCTACCATGTGAACCATACAAAAATATATTAATACTCTCAAATAAATGAAAATTGAAAACGGATTTCTAAAATTAAACTCGATGACTAGATTATTATCAAAGAATGAAAGCAAACAGATGACAAAGGTTAGTTAAGTTTCTAAATATAAAAAAAATAAAAATCAGAAATGAAATGACGTGGCAGAGAAACAATGGTGATTTTGTTGAGTGGTTGGCAAGAAGGTGGTGATGCCACGTCGGTAGCATATGGATAGAGCGATAAAGGAGGGATTAGAGAGAGAGGATCTGTTCTGCACCGAACTCATCGGTACGGAGAAGAGCCGCAAACCATGGCGGGAGCTTTGAAAACCTTTTCTCCGATGGCCATGGCCAACGCTGACACCGAGCTTCCGCTTCAACTGCCTCAGAATGTTCGCAATTCTAGGGTTTTGGTACTCGGCGGCACCGGTCGAGTCGGAGCCTCAACCGCCATTGCTCTCTCCAACTTCTGTCCCGATCTTCAAATCGCCATTGGCGGTCGCAACAGGGAGAAAGGTGAAGCTATGGTTTCCACACTTGGGAGGAACTCTCGGTTTGTTCAAGTCGATGCCGAGAATGTAGACTCCTTGGAGTCTGCTTTGAGAGGTACACTGCGGTTTCGACTAATCAATTTATCATGCTTTTTATTATTTTAAGTTCTATCTCT
Organism: Sicyos baderoa; assembly: GCA_037832685.1. Taxonomy (NCBI): domain Eukaryota; kingdom Viridiplantae; phylum Streptophyta; class Magnoliopsida; order Cucurbitales; family Cucurbitaceae; genus Sicyos; species Sicyos baderoa. Next base: position 990,419 of record JBBMEF010000021.1, on the reverse strand, counting down.
GAGTATCTGACAAATAATTTTTCTATGAAAAACAAGAGTATCTGACAAATAACATGAAGATGTAATTTAATATATAACATCATGGTTTATTTATAATAAGATTGGTGAAATGCCATACAAGGATCAATTTTCCTCATCCCCATTTCTTATTTTTTATTTTGTTACCATGTAATTTCATTGTAGTAACTGAGTTTTCTGTGGTTTAAGAATACTAAAATGAAGGTATTATACATATTTTTTCCCCCTTTTGTTTAGTTGCAGTTATCTTGATTTATGATATGTGATATGTTTATGATAGGAACCAAATACTCTTTATTTATGTAGCAATTCTAAGAACATTATAGAGGTCAAAGTCATTATAGAGGTCAAAGTCTCTCCCATCCTCTCTAAGAGAATTCCAGATTTAGCTATTTCAAAAGATAAAAACCCTAAAGCCACAACCTAAGGAGGTTTATATACATCTCCCTAAAATAGAATAAACAAGGAAATAACAAAATAGCAATAAACAATAAAGGATATATGTGTGGGTCTGATACGGCCCGGCCCAATTGGAAGGTTTATACCCGTAGAGGAAAACCCGGAAATGGCCCACGACCATGACGACAACAAGCTAGATGACGTAGACGGTATTTTGGGAGGGAAAATGGCTGTTTGTCCTTGACTTGTCTTGTATTTGGTATTTAATGCTTTGAGGGGATGTAAGGGAGTTTTTATGCAAAGTATTGTACTTTTGAACTCAAGTTCTGCGAACTTGATTTTGGGAGAGAACCACCCTCTCGAAAGGTGGGTTTGTAGCTTGTGATCCTAATATAAGTTTGCCCTAAGTTGGCTCTGTTTCTTAGTGAAATTCTTAGTGTTTATCAGTTGATATCCTTCCCCTAGAAGGTTCTATCAGGGTCCCTCAAGAATAACAAATACTCCAACTCATCCTTTGCTCTTCTCATTCTTCTTTCTCTTGCTATATGTTTTAAGCTCTCTGTCCTTAACAATAATCGGCCCCCAAAATTTCACCTTGTCCTCAAGGTGGAAGTCGGGAAATAATTCCACAATGTTATCAGCCTGTTCCCAAGTCGCGTGTTCCGCCGTCGAATTCGCCCAATGGATGAGGACTTCCATGAGGCGCCCTCCGCATTCTGATCTTTCCGTACTCCCAAGATTGCTATCGGTTCATACGACAACCTGAGATCCTCCCCAACTGTCGGCGGAATCGGAAACACAGTCAAGTTTTGTCCTATGACTTTTCGAAGAACGGAGACATGAAAAACCGGGTGTATCCGAGTTTCCGGAGGAAGCTGTAATCGATAGGCCACTGAGCCAATCGTGGCCTCAATAAAAAACGGCCCAATGAAACGCGGTGCGAGTTACGAATGCCGAAAGGTAGCCAAGGTCGACTGTCGATAAGGCCGGAGCTTGACGTACACCCAATCTCCACTTGTAACACCACATCACGTCTTTTCTCATTAGCGACCTTTGTCATCTGTGCTTGGGCCTTTCACAGGTTTTTCTTCAATTCCTCGAGCACCTGGTCTCGATCACGCTACTGTTTATCTACTTCGGACACTAAGCTCCTGCCTTTCTCATATGTTAGCAATGGTGGTGGCAGTCGTCCATAGACTATCTCAAAAGATGTAGTTTGAGTCGCAGTGTGGACAACCGTATTATAACTAGACTCCGATCATGGAACCCAAGTCAGCCATTTCTTCGGGGTATGCATCCCAAAACAATGTAAATACGCCTCGATGCCTGTTTGTCTATCCGTTTGAGGGTGGTAGGTCGTGCTACGGCGCAACTGAGTGCCCGACATCTGGAAAATCTCTTCCCAAAACCTGCTAGTGAAAACCTTGTCACGGTCAGAAATGATACATTTGGGGTATCCATGAAGGCGTACTTTTTCCCTGATGAACACATCCGCCACCATTATAGCTGTAAACGGGTGTTTAAGGGGAATAAAGTGGCCATACTTCGATAATCGATCCACTACCACAAAAATCACGCTATACCCTTCAACTCGAGGTAAGCCTTCAATGAAATCTATAGAAATGTCGTCCCAAACATGTTCAGGAATGGGTAACGCCTGTAATAATCCGGCTGGTGTTAGTGTTAGATGTTTAGCCTGTTGACACACTTCGCATTCCGCCACATATGTACGCACGCTAGCACGCATCCCCGGCCAGTAAACTTCTCTCGCTAATCGTTGGTACGTTTTCAACGTGCCATGATGGCCCCCAATGGGACTGTTGTGGAACTCACGCAACATGATATTGTTGGTGATGTTTTCGGAATCACAATCCTCCCCTGATACACAAGCACCTCCCCTTTTAGGGAATACCCATCGGCCTTTCCCGTGCCTTCTCTGATATCTTTCTTAATCTGGCGAAGTTGCTCATCCCCATCAACCTGTACCTCAAACAAGGTCATGTTCATCCCAGTTACCAGACTTAACATCCCCAATTCCGCTGCTGACGTCACACGGGATAGAGCATCAGCCACCGTATTTTCTCGCCCCCGTTTATACTCGATAGTGAAATCGTACCCCAACAACTTGGCAATCCACCGCTGATATTTTCCGGTCACCACTCGTTGTTCAAGCAGAAATTTCAAGCTCTTTTGGTCTGTACGAACCACAAATTTAGCTCCCAACAAATACGGTCGCCACTTCTAGATAGCGAGGACCATGGCCATTAATTCGCGCTCGTGCACAACTTTGTGTCGGTGTGTTGGCGGTAGCGCCTTACTAAAATAAGCAATAGGGCGTGCTTCCTGCGTTAAAACTGCTCCAATTCCCATACCTGAGGCGTCAGTTTCCACCACAAACGGTAGGGTAAAGTCAGGTAATCGAAGAACTGGCACGCTCATCATGGCGCTCTTTAACCGTTGAAAGGCATCCTCCGTCTCCGTGTTCCACACAAACCTTCATTTTTTCAACAGTTGGGTTAACGGTAAAGCCAAGGTACCATAATTCGACACGAATCTCCGGTAATACCCAGTGAGGCCTAAGAAGCCCCTCAAATCTCTTATATTCCTCGGGCTCGACCATTGAGCCATGGCCTCTATTTTCTCGGGATCAACTTTCACCCCGTCCTTTGAGACTAAGTGTCCCAAATATTCAATCTGGAGTAAACCAAACTGACACTTCTTCTTATTGGCCACCAACCTGTTATCAATCAAAACCCCGAGAATGGTGGTCAAATGCCCGACATGTTCTTCGACAGTTGTGCTATATACCAGTATATCGTAAAAAAAAACTAGCGCGAACCGCTTTAGATAAGGTTTCAGAATTCCATTCATCAAGGACTGCAAGGTGGAAGGAGCATTTCGCAACCCGAATAGCATCACCAAAAATTCATAATGCCCATCATGTGTGCGAAAAGCGGTCTTGTGCACGTCAGAAGCCTTGACCCTAATCTGGTGATATCCCGATTTCAGATCAATCCTGAAAAAAACTACCGCCCCATGCAATTCATCAAGTAATTCATCCACCATTGGTATTGGAAACTTATCTGGAATGGTATTCTGGTTCAGAGCCCTGTAATCAACACAGAAACGCCAGCTCCCATCTTTCTTCTTCACAAGGATCACTGGACTAGAAAAAGCACTTGTGCTCGGTCGAATAATACCTGCAATCAACATTTCATTCACTATTTTTTCTATTTTATTTTTTTGAAATTGGGGATACCTGTAAGGGCGTACGTTGACGGGACCCGATCCTTCGTGCAGCTCTATCTGATGCTCATGGTTACGCGATGGTAGCAAACTATTAGAGCTCACAAACACTTCCTCAAATCGCTCAAGTACTTCATGTATCATATCATGTCCCGCCACTGTCTCTCTTTCCCTTGGTCGTTGCTGCTGAGGGAAGTGCACATCGAACCCATTTAGTTCAATCAAAATACCTTGGTCGTCATTCTTCCATGCCTTCATCATTGACTTCAGCGAAACCTGTGTATGAACTAGTGTTGGGTCTCCATTTAACTGCACCATCCAATTCCCCACTAGGAATTTCATTGTCAACGCTTTGTAATCGACCTCGACCCTACCCAGTGTCTCAAGCCATGCCACCCCAAGAATCACATCCGCACTCCCCAAGGGCAAAGGAAGGAAATCATGGATGATGGTAAGTTCTGGCAAACTGAGCGTCACCCCTTGGCACAGACCGGCCGCTCGGACCGAATCTTCCGTGCCCAGAACCACTCCGCTTCCCGTCGCTGGCGCGACTTGCATTCCCAGTTTCTGAACTATTTCTTCTGAGATAAAATTATGCGAAGCTCCACTGTCAATTAGAACCACCACTTCCAAATGTTCAATCATGCCCTTTATATTAATCGTTTTCGGGGTGTCGAATCCTGCCAAAGACTGTAAGGTGAGATTGGCCAAATCCGTCTTACCTTCTCCTCTCGTTCCTGTCTCGGCCTCCCACGCCTTAATACTAATCAATTCAATCTCCCCGTCATCCCGCTGAATCACTTCTGCTATGATTTCACTACCCAGCACCTCCACTACTTGCAGTTCCTGGAACTCTTTCTTCTGGCATCCATGGCCGGGTACAAACTTCTCATCACATCAAAAACACAGTCCCTTCTCTTTTTTAACTTTTATTTCTGCTTCAGTCAAACGCTTAAACGTGCCTCGAAGTGCTGTCGATCGCGGTGCAATTCCGGTCGAACCCGATTTGAAACCGTTCGAGCTCATATAAGTTGTTCTTTGATTCGTTCGGCTCGGCGAGAATGTAAAAGACCGAGATCCATTATTGCTCAAACCACCTGAAACACCGTTCCCCGATGTTGTACCACTGCTGCTTGCCTTTGTGGTCACCGTTCCCGTTGATTTCTTCTGTTTGAGTAACATGTCATCCTCCACAATCTGGGCCATCATCATTTTCTCATCTAAACCCACGGGTCTCAGCTTCCAAAGCTCACTCTGAATTTCAAACTCAATCCACTCTCAAATTTCCCTTCGAGCGCTTCGTCACACACTTCTTTCATCCCTTTTGCACACCTTTCAAACTGGCGTATATACTCCTTCACGGTCGAAATCTGTTGCAATTTCATCAGTCTAACATATTTATTACCTCCTGATATCGGTTGGAAGCGTTGCAATAACAACACCCGAAAATCGGCCTAACATTTGATGGGTGAACGATCGTCGGCGTATTGCTGCCAATCGAGTGCCTCGACTTCCAAGCACATAACCGCTGCTTCAAGCTTCTCCTTTTCAGATAAACGATTTATCACAAAATACCTTTCAACCCTATGAAGCCACCCTATCGGATCTTCTCCATTTTCCCCTTTGAAAATCGACATATCCAATTTACGAAGCGTCATGTCAAAAATCGGAACATCCCTCGGATTTTGTGTCTCCAACGACTCGGTCCCAACGAAATTGTGTCCTCGCTGTCCATTTCCTTCCGCTGCCGCGAATCTGCTCGACCCAGCTCCCGACATTCTGAAACCTCCGCCCCACTCCTTCGCCGTCGCACCCATCATCGACCTACTCACCCGTCGATCATCAGTCACACCGGTCGCGGACGCCCCCAAGCCTTTCGCTGTCGCGTCGCGATTCCCCTATCCAACAAACTCTCCCGCGCAACGTTTTCCCCTGTCCATGGCCGGAACAGAGTCGCCCTGGCTTTTCCACTCCATTAGCAACGATCACACCTCTTCCCGGACGTCTCCCCGAACCTCCTCTCGCATCCGCGTAAACTGAAACGTGTTTTTCTCTTCCGCTTCTACGAACTGGGCTTGGATGTTGGCTTCGATTGCACCACACTTCGCTTCGATCACATCACATTTCGCTCCGATCACCTCACCCTTCGTCGTCACCTCAGCTAGTCCTTCTTCAAGCGTGATAACTCTGCCCTCCATCTTTCCCACCATCGGCCAAGGAAGAGCTCTGATACCACAATTGATAAGAACCAAATACTCTTTATTTATGTAGCAATTCTAAGAACATTATAGAGGTCTTAGTCTCTCCCATCCTCCCTAAGAGAATTCCAGATTTAGCTATTTCAAAAGATAAACCCTAAAGCCACAACCTAAGGAGGTTTATATACCTCTCCCTAAAATAGAATAAACAAGGAAATAACAAAATAGCAATAAACAATAAAGGATATATGTGTGGGTCCCTCAAGAATAACAAATACTCCAGCTCATCCTTTGCTCTTCTCATTCTTTTTTCTCCTGCTATATGTTTTACGCTCTCTGTCCTTAACAGTTTATTTCGATCAAAACACGTGAAAAATTTGCACCCTTCCAAGGCCGCTTAAACCTCTAACATTTTTGGCATCAAGGGCAATTAACTAAAATCTGTAGCTGTGACTACAGATGTGGATCTTGTAGTTCATACGGCTGGGCCTTTCCAACAAACAGAGAAGTGCACTGTACTTGAAGCTTCCATAAATACCAAGGAAAGGGCTGCATTTGCAATTGCATTAAAAAGCTTGTTTTTATGACCATATATTGACTGAGTTCTTTGTCTGTCTGCAGACAGCCTATGTTGATGTTTGTGATGATACAAACTATTCACAGAATGCAAAAGCTTTCAAGAATAAAGCAATGGAGGCAAATATTCCAGCCATTACAACTGCTGGCATTTATCCTGGAGTGAGCAATGGTACACAATATACGTGCACTTTTCCAATGTGGATAGTTCTTATTATATAATGGTGTCAAATATCTTAGATTGAATGCACTGTTCGACCATTTCATAGGGCTGAACATAATTTGCAAGTGGTTATCGGCCGACATTGAAGTTTAGCTTTCAATGGGATGTAAAAGCAACATATTCAAGTCAATTTCGTCTAACTGATAGTCTTTTCTGTTTCATCGAGCCAGTAATGGCAGCAGAGCTTGTACGTGCTGCGAGAGAAGAAAGCAAGGGCGAGCCCGAGAGGCTAAGGTGAAGTCCCTGATAATCATATAACGAGCCAGTAAACCTCATGACTCATAAAACATACTTTTCCCCATCATTTATTATTCAATATTGTATCGGTACAAAAGGTGGTAAACAAACCCCACATGCCAACAACCGAATAACAATTTATAATCTTAGTGTTCATTTGGTATAATTTTCATAGACATATGGATTTTCTTTGAGGAACAGTTCTGACAATGGAAGATAATCAGGATCAAAAGATTTTATTTTTTAATACCTTCAGTTAAACTAGAAAGGGTTGAGGTAAAATTGATTTGGTACTCTTTCTTCAGCAACTAAGTGTGAGTTCTTGTCTCAGATTCTACTACTACACTGCAGGCACTGGTGGTGCTGGTCCAACTATATTAGCTACTAGTTTCTTGCTGCTGGGAGAGGATGTGGTTGCCTATAATAAAGGTTAATGTCAACTTAAACTTGTGTGTTTGTCTTTGTAACATGTTGATTCTGTATCGTATTCGTGGTGGCCACTGATGCACCACACATGACCTTGGAAACAGGGGAAAAGCTCAAACTAAAACCTTACAGTGGAATGCTCAACATTGACTTCGGAAAAGGAATTGGGAAGAGAGATGTATTTCTGCTGTAAGTTTGTTCTATGTAGCCATGAATATTATTATTAATAGCCTTCCATTTCTTTTATCAACTTCAAGGGTTGAAGTTTTTGTTTGCTCTTTTGGAATGGTGATATAGTACTTGCAATTGACGGCAGTTTGTGGGTCAAATCGACTTTCTTACTTTGAAACATTTAAGCTACTTCTTGAGTAAAATCATGTTCATTTCAGCAATTTGCCAGAGGTAAGAAGTGCACATGAGATCCTGGGAGTGCCGACAGTCAGTGCTCGGTTTGGAACAGCTCCGTTTTTTTGGAATTGGGGAATGTTAGCATTGACAAATCTTCTTCCTATGGTACGAGCTAGTCTACTTTAATCATTTACTGCTGAAATCAACCCTTGCAATTTTGTCAAATGTTCACCCCAAAGGAATTATTTCCTTTGATTGTATAATGGCTGCTAACTAACTCTACTTAACTTACTGTGCATTAAATTGTTATTTTGTAACAACACTGATTTTCAAGAAGCCTTTTACTCTTCCTTACAGTTGCACACCATCGTACGAGAATGTGTAAAATTTTCTATATAAAATTATCAAGAACCAAAAAACAAAAAACATCACGTACAATGAACAAGGACTCCTATATCAATCGAGGATTGACTAAATCATGCAGGAATATTTTAGAGATAGAAGCAAAGTTCAAAATTTGGTTCAATTGTTTGATCCTTTTGTTCGAGCGCTTGATGGTTTTGCTGGAGAGCGTGTATCCATAAGGGTGAGAACCAACTTTTTTTCTTTTTATTTTTATACATATAGTATATCAATAACTTGCTACTTCTGTGAAGTAGGTCGATTTGGATTGTTCGAATGGGCGAAGCACAGTTGGTATTTTCAGTCATCGGAGACTCTCTCAGTAAGATTTTACTTTTATATTTTTGGGGCGTCCAAGTAAACTCTCCCACTGATTTACATATGCCATTGTCTGGATAAGGTTTTTGTAATTCTTTCATATATTCATAATGGAACTCTTCCAGATCAGTGGGAATTTCTACAGCTGCATTTGCTCTTGCTGTTCTTGAGGGAAGTACACAGCCTGGAGTTTGGTTTCCTGAAGAGGTAAATATATTCAGTATCTGAATGAAATCTGTTTGTTATTGATTCTAAATTGAATCACATCCCCATATAGCCCGAAGGAATAGCAGTTGAAGCCAGGGAGGTTCTTCTAAGACGCGCTGCCCGAGGGACAATCGATTTTGTGATGAACAAGTAAGATGATCATGTAGTCAATTCTAATGTATTTATATTCTGATTAGTACACTTTGGCTTGCTATCTTCATAATCACCATTTTATATATCTTAACAGGCCTCCATGGATGGTTGAAACAGAACCCAAAGAACTTGGCTTAGGAATATATGTCTGAAAACAACTTCTTTTTTTCAGTTACAATTTATGGAAGCATACTGCTATAGTCTTTTGAATGCATTTGATTTTTATTTTCTTTTAGTTTATATCATAGATGATAATATGATATAGCAATTTCAAATGCACAAGTTCTTCGATTTCAACTTTCAAAATAGTTCTTTTTTCCTGGATATAAGTCTTGTGGCCCTTAAAATAGATGATAATATGATATAGCAATTTCAAATTGTTGATTGATGCTTGCAAAAGTGGCTACCTCTTTATTATCTTGAGTTGGTTTAATGGTCAAAAGTTCAATGTGTGCCCAAAAAGCATAGCACAAGCATGGATGAACAAAACCCACTTTGATTTTCGCATTGATGAAATAAACCTTGAATTTCATGGAAACCCCCTCTTCTGGATTTGGAGAACTGGGATTCGACGACGATTTGTTGTCCACTTTTATGGACATCGAACAACAAAATCCCCGCTCCAGACACCGCCAAAGCAACTCTGCTAAGTTTAATTTAATTTAGGCCCCGTTTGATAACTATTTGGTTTCTTGTTTTTTGTTTTTCAAATTTAAGTCTATTTTCTCTCAAATTTC
>JBBMEF010000021.1:943564-977118 GCA_037832685.1 Sicyos baderoa | reverse complement strand
GAAGTGTCGCCACCAAGGTGCGACAAGTGAAGTTGGCCAAGGAGTAGGTGCCAACCGCGAGATCGACTGTGAAGATTTTGTTGTCAAGATTTTGTTACATCCGAAGTACAACTCAGAGATGTGGAGTGTAGTGTGAGGGTTAGGCAGAGGCCGGAGCCCATTATTACGTGTAGACCACTCCGTAATTCTTGTTCGCACGTAGGCCGTACTTATCTGGTGAGGCCCGGGCCAAGTCCTAGAGGGGCACGGGAAGGTCCACAATGGGATAGCCCATAAGTAGTGTGTCGTTCTTTGCATACTTTTGAGACACTCAAGTTCTAGCAAGTCAGCCAACAGCCAGTCGAAGAAGTCGGATAGTCATCGAGACGATGTCGAGTTTAAACAGGGGAGAGTATCATAACCAGCATGGTTATGCCCCGAATTAAGTCATCGAGGACGATGACAGAAGTTTAAACATGGGAGAGTATCATAACTGGCATGGTTATGCCCCGAATTAAGTCATCAGAGACGATGACAAAAGCTTAACAATGGGGAATGTCATAACCGGCATGGTTATGCCCCAAGTTGATTCATCGAGGACGATGACCGTTTTAAGTGGGGAAGAATGTCACGGTCATAGAATATGACCCGACAACCCACTCCTAAATCAAGCCATGATGCGACCAAGGAGGATGGTGCATCACCCAACACACCAAGAAGAGTATCCTATAGTGCCAATTGGAGCCATTGAGGAAGCAAGCCACAAGGGATGTCGACAGGGTCAGTGTCAGGGCTTAGTGGGGTCACGATGGCCTCGGGCCGACACGGTGATGTCAAGACTCGAGATGGAGTTTTGACGAGCGGCTCTGGGGGTAAGTTGATATAAAGCAAAGATGAAAGCTCATCAAGTTTGGTGTCAATCGGACACTCGACGGATCCTCCACGCTGGCGTATGATCCCTCGCCAAAAAGACATGCAATGGTGGTAGATGTGAAATGGTCCAGAATGTACTATAGGGGGAGGCATGGTGTTAGCTCTTCACCACCCCTAGGCCTTATGGTCTAAGTGAGCTACCCCATGACACATACGTGTGTCGTGGTGCGGGCGAGCGCTTGCAAGACGAGAGTCTTGGGCGGCTTCCCCGGGAATGGAAACCCGGGGACAGTGTCGGACGGCACGGGTGTGCCGACATTGCGTCCTTGTCCATGGGGAGGAGGTTGTGTCATATATCGAGTGGCGGCACGCCATCTCGTATTCAACCCCCATGGACCGAATTGCATGACCAAGAGAAATTCCGCTGCATAAGATTGTTGAAGCTTGGTGAAGGTTCAGAGAACCTCGCTTGTCGTTCCGACGTGCCATAAAGTATGGTCAATATGTGTTTGGGACTTGAGATCCCGTAAGGCTGGCCATGGTAGGCGGTTTCATCATGGCGCCGCACGAGTCGAAAAGTTAGACCGTAACACCCAGCATGGACACAAAAAGAAAAACTTACCTTTAAATACTCTTCATCAAGTGCTATAGCAAGACTGCAATCAGCAATAGCGTCAATAACTTGACCCTGAGATTTGTATGCAGCAGCCCGATTGCAGAAACAAACAGCTATGAAAGGACGTGACTCAACATTGCATGACAAAGCAGCTGTATAGTGTTCGACGGCTGCTGAGTACCTCCCTGCCTGAAATGCTTCATTCCCAGCAGCCTGCACTCATTAGAGGGGAAAAAAGAGATGAGGATGAGGTGTCCTACTAAAATGAAATTGAAAATTTACATAAATAATCAGTGCAAATTTGACAGTAAAAGATAAAAAAACAATTTGAAGTCAGCTCCATAACGTTTGAGAATGCATTAAACAAGCAAATAAAGCAAGGAAAATAGATTATGATGTCTACAAAACCTTAATAACTCCATAAAATCAAGATGTTCTCTGTTGGGTTGCATAAAAGTTCAAATCAAATAATACTTGTGAGTTTAAATATACAATTGGCATTTTCATATTCATGAAGAGTTGAAATTTAAATAGAAGATGGCCCCTCCAAAAAATTGAAGGATTCCACGTGTTGAAATGAATGGCATTACAAATGATAAATGAAAATGTTCAAGTAAAGGCTGATATAGAACCTCAAAGACAGACAAATAGTTGAAATGGTAAAGCAAATATATAAAGCACCTTGTGACGTAGAAGCTCCCTCATGGTAATGGCTAGTGGTATTGATGATTCTAAGAACTTCCTTCCATTCCTGAAATAAAATTGTCAAACTGGGAAATCCCCACAATTCCACTTTCTCAAAATGAAAACATTATTTTTCCTCTCTAGTTTATCTTCTTTGCAATTTATTTCTTTATCAACGAAAAACATGTTTCTTCTTCAAAAAATGCTAGGAAGCATAAAAAATTACCCAATCACTGTAGACACTTTCTCCTCTTGCTTTTCTAAAGAAGCCAGACCCTCCTCAAGTTTTCCCAGAAGGAAGTAAGACTTGAGAGTCAAGCGGCATCGCCATATCCTGAAGTACAACTTGGACATTTCAGTAACATCTGGGTTAGAGGTCTGACTGGCAATATCTTCTGTTGGAGAATTTTTTTCAGCTGTATCTACAGTCTGCTCACAAAACTGAATTGCCTCCTCATATCTACGAAGCTGCATTTTTTTTAATAATGATAAAAAACAGAAACCATTCAGTCATGATGCATGAAGATTAGCGTCTCTCAGATGAAAATGAAAGAAAACAATAACATTAGAGAAGTGCAACAAACCATGAAAAGAGCCTCTGCTTTCATTTCAAGTAATTTTTCAGAGCATGAGCTTATAACCAAAGCCTCTGAAATTAATTCCAGAACACTCTGAATATCATTGGATGTGCTTCTTAGCCGAAGTTCAGCTAAACGCTTCATGCATTCAGACGCTTTCTGCAAGTAAGTAGAAAATGTAAGAACTGGACACAGAAATCTTAAGTCACGCCTATTAAAAGTAAAGATCAACTGAACTTAAAACCTAACTTCAATTTTGGAAAACCCCTCATATGCCTTCCTTACAAATTTGGTCACTATCATAAAAAACAGAAATCTTGCAAAATTGAGGAGGTTCAATAATGGTCTGGTTAACCCATGATATAACAAGAAAACTTGGGGCGACAGTAAGAAGTGAAGCGATGTATTACTTTATCCAAGTAATATTCTAGTACTCTAATGTTCTAACTTCTAAATGGTTGAAGGAAAAACTTGTGAGAAAGCCAACCAAACCATGAAACCAAAACTTGCTAGCCAAAGAGAAGTTTACATAAAAAATATAGCACCAATGAACCGAATAGTTTAAACTCTTGGATTGAATTTGATGGGTGATTTAGGTTCTGTGTTCAAACTTTATAATGTGCTTTCCTCCAACAAACATTGATAACCACTAGTAAGGCCTCGTGTAAATTTTCAAGCCTACAGATGAGGAGAGTTAAAGTATTGATATAAGACTTAATGACTGTAATCCAACAACTTAAGTTCTTACATTGATTGGTGATGATATAACAAAAATATTCATTACATTTATGAGTAAAACTCCTCTACACATTAATGTGTAGATGAGCTCTACATTTTGATGATGGTCACTCTTGAATGCCACAAAAATTCATAAGTATTTTAATATTTTTATTTATAAAATGAATTTTTGTGGCATTCAAGAGTGCAACATCATCAAAATGTAGAACTCTATGTAGAGGAGTATTGCTCTACATTTATTATTGCTGCAAAAATTAAACTTCTTTAAGAGATGTTAATATAAACATCAAAGGGAACAAAAAACAAGAAGTTATCACATATTAGAAAGAAAATCGGTTACCTGAGCATTTTGCAAACCATCTGAGGCTTCCACTACAATTTTCCGGTCCACGATATCATTTCCAGGCTGCAAGCATCTCTTGAAATATTGAGCCGCATTCTCAATTTCCCCAAGGGCAAGGTAACAACTGATTTATAAGATAGTACTTTAGTGATATGACCATAATTTTCAAAATCAACCTCAACTCATAGTTCACATATATGTCTAAGAACATTTATTTGCAGGAATATATGCATAAATAAATATAAACAAATACACACATATATATTCTCCATATAAATTATGTATGGCAAAGAACCTGATATCGTACAAGGTTTTCATCTTTACAAAAAGAAGCGCTTGCAAATCGTTTATGGTACAAACAAATGATGGTAAAAATTGGTCTATATAAATCTTATGGTAAAATCATCACTAAAATGAATCAGAAAACAATTTTTCGCATCAACACACTCGAATAAATAAGAGGAGTCTTTGAGGAAGATTATCTTTAGCATTTACAGGGCAACTACTTTTAGTTGAATGATTGAAGAGTTTGAAAAGAAGAAAGGAAACAAACATTGGGTGGATATCTCATAAAACTACCCCTTATTTGCTTGGTTTGCTAAGTTTAAGGCCATTTGTGGGGAAAGCATATGGTTTTGGGAGGTTGCTTGGGTGGATGTTGACCCTTTCAAGCCCTTTTGGTTGCGCCTAACAGAATAGAAGCTTCTTTTCACAATTGTAGAGATGATGCCAACCAACATGGATGTGGGGCTGAGACGGGCTCTTTGACCGGAAAATAAAAAAGTTGGGTAGCCCTAGTGAAAAAGCTAAGCTCTAGGCAGTTGAGGGAGGGCGAAATATCAAATTTTATGGGCCTTAGAGAAGTCTGAAATTTTCTCAAGTAAGTTTGTCTTCTTATTCCTTTCGAAAAGAACTTCTAAGGTTAGTACTGATCTAACCAAGTTGATTAGGAGGAATTAGTGCCACAAAAAGTTGTTTAGGGGTTGGTCTTTATCTCCGTCGAGGTTTAGACAGGTCTAGGTAGTGCTTGAAAGAGGGCAAGTCTTCAAACTATCTCTTTCCCCATAGTGAATTTACTTATCAGATTGGAACTTCTTTACGGGCCTATTGGGGCTCTCTTAGTGTCTTCCAAAGAAGGTGGATGATTTGCTTATGAAAGGACCAATGGCTTGGAATTTGAAAAGTAAACCTAAGAGCCCTCATATGGCACTTGTAGAAGGAAAGAAAGGCTAGAACCTTTGAAAATTAGCCTTCAAGTATTGATACCTTTCGTATTTTTGTACAAAATACGACCTCTTGGTAGATTTCGTTGCACACAAGTTTCTTTGTAACTATATATATATATATATATGTTATTAAACTGATTAGAAAACCATCAATTAGTCTTTTTAGGAGGGGTTCCATCTACCCCTGACCTTTAGGTTGTTTTTTTTTTTGTTTTCTTTTGGTGGAGTTTTTTTCTCTTGTTTCTTATAGAAAAAACATTAGTTATTATTATCGTGCCAATACCTATGGTAGGCTCCAAAAAAAGTATATACAATTTTAGCATACATTTAGAAAAATGCTTAAGCAACTAACTACGGGAATAATTAATTCAACTTAATATAGCAAGTCAAACAAAGCAGTCTTAAAGAGTTACAGACAAGTGCATATGTGTGTATCAAACTCAAAACTAGACAGTGAGGGAATGTTATGACAAAGGAACAGAGAGGCCTTACTTTGCAGCTCTAAGGTACACTTTATAAAAGCTGGGATCTATAGCAGCAGCCATTGTACAGTCACTGATAGCGTCTCTCAGTCTTCCAAGGGACATTCTTGTTGCTGCACGATTGCTATAACAAAGCATCAAAGCCCTGAGACAGCTTCTGGACGACTCATTTTTCGTAATACAATTCACCCCTTGAGTGTAATGGTCCTCAGCCTTGGATAAATCACCGCTTGCATATGCCTGATTGCCTCTGTAACATGTTATGTAAACAAAAGAGAGAATCTTGAAGCTTGCAATAACAAAGTAAAACAATAATCACCTAATTAAGTGGAATGAAAAATCCCAAGCACAGTTAAAGGATATCTTTTCTTGACACAAGAAAGTACAAACGCATGAAGAAAACACGAGTACCAAAAGACTAACCTAAGTCTCCACTTTTCACAAGCCTCTTGTGCAGCAACTGTTGCTGCTATAGTAGAAACAGACTCTTGCTTCATCTCCTGGCCTTTGTTCCTCCAAGAGTCAACTCCATATTTTTGCTGACCAGTGGATGGATCTCCTTTCTGACTCACTGGAGGCGACATTGGTGATGAATTCCCAGAATATGAAACAAATTGTGTAGAAGAGGATGACAATGGAACTTCAACGGCAACTGTTGGAGAAATATAAGAATCTTGACTGACTTTTCCCCAACTTTTCTTCTTGGATTGGCGTTTGGATGCAGATAATGGACCTTGAGAAGCAGAAGGGGCAGCAAATATAAAGTTCGACCTTGATGCATCCTCTGAATTTGAAGCAAAAATAAATTGATTCCTGCCATCAACATCATGCCTCTCGAGTTTCAAACGCGAACTGACTTCTGTTTCTTCTGACATAGTGGCTAGATCACCACTTAAATCCAACTCTTCATTCGCAGATTTGTAGCTCTCAGTATCTACCCCTGAAACAGATTCTTCTAGAGGACCTTCAGTGCTATGGTTTATATATGAATAGTAAAGAGAGCCTTCACCTTTTTCCACTTTAGTTGCACTACAACCAGGTTTGCTTATATTTAAGCTTTCTGTAGCATTAAGCAGATCTTCATCTACAGCATCATTTAAGACCTCCGGTAGTGATTCGTCAAATACAACGGAGTTATTGTCAACATTGAATGATTCGTTGGATGTCAGAGAATCTTCACGTGAAATTGAATGACCAGCTAGTGTTTCATGATATGGTGAAACATCCATGGGTGAATAGGATTCAGGCGCCTTGTGACTCTCCAGGGGATCCCTTTCGCTTGAAACAAAGTCCTGAGTGTCTTGATCACCATGCAACTGAACCGTGGTAGGATTATATCTTCCACTCCTACTATTTGTTCCGAATTCTCTAAAAGGGTCCCTTTGTGCACTGAATTGAAAACTTTCACTGATTCCAGCAGAAAAAATGTTTGTTTTTACATCTGGAGTTTTAAATTCTACAAAAGATGATCCAGTACTTTCGTGTTTATTCATAGAGTGAAAGTAATCTGTTTCTTTGTTTCTGCTCATACCCGTCATTTGAAATGTACTACCAACAGCATTAAATTGCATATCACTAGAAAATTTTGAAGAAGACGGCATCGCAACACCATTTTGATCATTACCATCTTGTTGTGCATATGAAGGAACCTGACTACCTCCCATGTCCTTACACTCCTGAAACCTGTGAGATTTAATGTCTGTGGCCATTGGTTTACACAGATTTCGATCAAAATCACTAACACTTTGCATTTCTGTCTTCTCTGCAATTACTCCAGATAAAGGGGTCCTTTTATCAAGTTTCATCTCATCCATTTTTCTTGACAACAAAGAATCGTTTTGCTCAACAAAATTACCACCAGTCCTTTGGATGCTCGCGGAGACAAATTTATCTTCCTTGTGGGTATTGATGTTTGTTGAATTCAATGCGTCCTTAATGTCCAGATTCTTAATCTTTTCAGGAAGTAAATCTGCTGAGCTTCCAGTAGCAAAGCTTGTAACACCCTTACCCTTGTCCAATCCAAACACATTCCTGCCATCAGCTTCAAATGCAGCACTACCAATATCCTCAATGTTCAAATGCTGCAACTTGTTGGGCAGTTCAGAACCAATAGAATTACCAACATTACCACCCCACAAACCAAATTTAGCCTGTTCATTTGATCTCAACCTCGAATTTTCATTTCTAGTTTTGTCAATTCGTGAAACATTACCTTTCCCTTCTTCAATATTCAGTTTCCTCATGTCATCCGGAAGCTTTGATTCAATGGCTACATCGCCTCCTTTATCGAAAACCTCGTTCCCACTCGAACTATTATAACCAAACCTAAACTTCTGATCTTTTGTAGAAGCAAACTCATCCACACTTCCAACATTCAAATTCTTCATTCCATCCAAAACTTCCCTCTCTGACCTATCCAAATTAGTGCTCCTATTTTCTCCAAATACAAATGGCTGATTCCCAGCCACACTAGGCCCAGAAACACCAGAGATAGAATCCATACCCCAAATTGAATTCCCGGCGAAGGGGCGAAACGTTTCTGGGTGCGCGGCAGACCTCGAATCCTGGGAACTCGTTTGTCTCCTCACCTTCGTCATTCTCGGCTTCGTGAGACCGGATTTCGATCGAGGAACTGATTGCGTAACGAAGCTGAAATTGGAATACCCATCATTGGATTTGGAAGACCCAGAAGCATTATCGTGGAAGCTTGATGAATTCATGTCGTATGCGCAAGGGTTTGGGGAGTTACCCAAATTGGGGTTTCATAAATCTGGGATTCGGAGATGGGTCTGGGGATTTAATGGCTCGAGAACGCTGGATTTCCTTTCGAAGCTTGAGGCGGTTCATCAATGGCTGCCCGATTGGAATCCAATGCCGAAACAACGATCATGGCGGATTCGGGTCGAGTATGGGATCGAAATGGAAGGCGAAAAACAAAAGATTTAGAGAAATAGAGAAATAAAGAGAGATTTCAATGAATTTTCAACAATTAATCATAGATGTTTTTGATAAAAGAAGCTGGTTGTCTTCCTTGCCTCTGTTTTTTTGATCTTCTAAGGGCGCTTTCAATGTCATGTGTTGTGTTGCAGCTTCAATCCCCTTTTTTCTTTTTCTATTTTTTTTTTCATTTTTTTGCATTTTGTTTTCTTTTATTCCAATTTGATTTTCAATATTATTGGGTTTGGGGAGTTGGGTCCATCTCCTTTCTTGCTCTTATCACAATTATCAAATAACAAAAAAAAAAAAAGTTAGAAAAATGATTTTTTTTTTTTTCTGAATTGGGTTTTTTAGCATACTTGGCACAACATGACAAGTTGACTCCCTCTTATATTATTTGATGAATTTCATTTAATAAAATTTATAGTATATAAAATAAAGGTAATTGACTTGAATATCATTACTTTTTTTTATAGAAGAATTGACTATGGGTTATATTTAAATTAGCTTTCTGTTACATCATATTACCAACATTTTTCGGGTAGGAAGGTCAAAAACAAAACAAGAGTAAAACCTCTGAAATATATTCATAATATGGAGATGATCTTTTAAATACATGAGAAGAAGAAAGATTCGAAAATAGTCGACAAATGGGATGACCCAATCCAAATCATACGGGTTGAGTTGTCCAAATATATGAGGAGAAGAAATATTTAAAAATAGTCGACAAATCAGATGACCCAATCCAAATCATAAGGGTTGAGTTGAGTTATAATTTTATTTGAGGTGGGCTCGATTGATTTTAGGGTTGACCTTTTTATCTCGTTCAATCCAGTTATTCAAACTAAAGAATAATATGTGCATGTGTATGAAGAAAAATTAATCAATAAGATACGTTCTTAGTATATTTATAAATAACAAACACTAATAACATAGGTAATCTATGTTCAAGTATGTTCTTTTTTTTTATATATATATATATATATATTATTACATGGGATGAATCCAGTTCAACACTAAAATATAGGGTTGAGTTTGATTGCTCATGTATAGAGTTGGACAATTTGGAGGATTGACCACCCCAAAATTTTAGATTGATTCTCAAAATTTCTCAAATTCAACCCAATTCAGACCATGTACACTCCTAACTGAATCTATACATCCAATCACATACACAAACCAATAAGGATGTACATGATGTGAGTTTAACTACTACTCGCTTCCCAACGAGGGCATCAACACATTTTTTTATCTTCGAAAAAATATTCATTCAAATGACAGCCTCCTTTCTTTATATTCTACAAACTTTACTTGAGCTTCAAGCATGAACCGTCATAGTAGAGTTGTAAGACTCGGGCACTTATGTCATCAAACAAAACTGGAAAAAACTCTAAAAAATATATATTCATAGTGAAAAAACTATATGAAAACAAATAATAAAACTCATTTGTTAAGGATCTCACATCGGACAGAGTGGAGATTTCATATCAATATATAAGATAAGTGAACTGCTCTTCTTATTACTAATTAGTTTTAAGATGAATATTCACATTATTTAATATGATATCAGAGCCCGTTAAGCTCAAACGAATATTTGGTACAACAAAAATAAAATAGTAATTCGATTCAAGATTGATGATAAACCATTTTGAAAAAAATATGTTGAATAATCTCACATTAAAAAGAGTGGAAACTTCATATTAATATATAATACAGGTAGGTGGACTACTTCATCACATTATTGAGTATGATCTAATGACTTGACAAAGTAAATAGATTAATCTAACACAAAAGAAAAGAACACTGAATTGGGGTGTTCTTGTAATCTGGTTTTCATATGAACATGTGGTTTCAATTAATAGTATGGATGATGTAACGCCCCTCGATTTATGGCGTTCTTCGTTATTACATTTCTTTTTGTAGAGATAGAGGGCAGATGTGTGGACATAGTGACATTTGAGCTTTGAGTATTTATGGAGGAAAAAGTTATATCATTCATATGAACTCAAACGTCACAATCTAACCAACTTTCTATTACCAAGAGACACGTTTCATAATTTAAACAAATATATTTTATTAAAGAAAGAAAAAAAAAAAAAAAAAAAAAAACCCCACATTTTGATTCAATTCATTAATTTGTGCAATCATGTATATTGTCTTGTGCAAATTATTGTTTGGTTGTTATTTATTTAGGAATCAAAAAAAAAAAATCTCTAAATCTGTGGATCTGACCAGGTTCATATAAAGAAAATAGAAGCAATTGAGTTAGGATAAAATGCAAAATTTTAAAATAAGATCTTAATGAATGTATTCTTTGAGTTTATTTTAAAAGTCATTTATTTGGTAAATAAAAGTAAAATTATAATTATTACCAGTTTGATATATTGATTAAGAGAGAATTGGGAACTAAAAAAATTATGTAATTTAACTGAATCAGTTAGTGACGCAGTAGTTTTATTGTTTGGTTATAAACTAGTTCAACTATATTTGTAATCCTCTCTCCCAACTTGTATTAAAAAAATATATATAATTTATAATAGACATTTATCTAAAAAATGATTTTTTAGAAAACATTAAATTATGTCTATTTATTCAGTTCAATAATTAATTTAAACATTTTTTATTTCAAAATGAAAATAGTAATATCACAAATTAGGTCACATAAATAGTCATGAAAGTTTAAGTATAAAATAATAATAATAATAATAATAATAATTTAAAATTAAATATGATAGAGTAAAATGGTTTATTTTTATACATATAATAAAAATGTATGTAAAGCGAGTTCAAATACTCAATATATAGCCAACCTGAGTAGTTGCTCAACAGTATTAACGTATACTCATGACCTGAGTTTGAATCGCCTGCTCTCAATTGTTGTAATAAAAAATAAAAAAATACTCACATGTATATATTACCAATTATTTAGAGGTGAAAAGTTCATTATTGGTGTATAAGACAATGGTCACATCATCCATCCATACATAGCATGTAGAATACTAAATACACATATTCTGAAGATGGTTGAAAAGGATGAGTATATCAATTATTAATGGTATTGAAAAGCACAATATTGTTATTATTGTGGTGTGGGGTCAAAGTTCACATTATAAAACAAACACCATTGGTTATAATATTGAGATTGAGAAATTTCCTTCTCACAAAAAAAAAAAAAGAACATTAACTAGGAGACATATATATCTTTTTGAGTTGTTTTACTTGTTTGTTAAATTTTTCCATCAAACGGACAAAAAAAATGGAGAAACGCATGGTAAATAAATGAAATCAATTTCAACCTAGTAATTTAACAATGGTAGGGCAAAACAAAAACAATTTCAACCTAATAAATGAAATCAATTTCAACCTAATAATTTACCTACAATTTATCTATATTTTCTTAAGAAATTAGTAAGAAGATACTAACCAACATTTAAAACACAAACAAAATTTTTTAAATTACTTTTTTGTTTTTAAAAGTTGATCAATATTCTCCTACTTTCTTGAATGATGAATAAATTATAGAAATGATGAAAATCATTATAGTAAATTTGAGTGAGAATAAACTTAAATTTTAAAAACAAAAAATCAAACCGTTATCAAACGGGACCTTAACTAATTTAATATTTATTTTTTTTAGATAAACTAATTCAAGTAATTAATTTTACCATTTCTCCAGGTTTAGAACCTGATCTAAGTTTGACTTAATACCCTACAAAAGGTTTTTTTTTTTAAGTGATTATATACACATAGAAAACTATGAGTAGTGTGCAAATATTGATTAAGAAAAATCAAATGAATCCCGGACATAAACTGTTTGAAATTAGACGGAGATGATGTCCGAATTTGGATAGATCAGAGTTGGAATTTAAAAATCATACAGAAAATAAAAATAGAGAATGTAAGGAAGTAAAGAGACATAATAAAATTAATTTGGATTTTATCCATAATTTAAACAGCATGCGAGAGATATTATAGTATTTGGTCATTAGTTATATGATTTCCTAGGATTCCCTTGTCTCATTGCCCTATGTTTTCATTCAATTCCTTTCTCTAAGTGTTATATTTTCGGACACAAAATAATAAAAGGAAAGTTATGTGTATTCAGATGATTAAAGAAGTTATGAGTTTGAATCGAGCTAAAAAAAAAACTTTCCATTTCTTTAAATTTATCGACCAAACAAACTTTTATAACTTCAATCCTTCTTTAAATTTATCGACCAAACAAACTTTTATAACTTTTATAAGTTATGAGTCAGAAGTTTTTTTTTTTTTTGAAAACAACTGATTACACTTCTTAATTTTTTTTATTTTAAAAGATTGATAGTATTTATAATTTTTATTTTGAAGTATCTATAATTATTTTATAGATTTCGAACAATATATATATATACAGTTTTTTGGGCTCGATCCATACCAATCGATGAGATTATACAGAAACGACCCAACACGATTCCGAAGTGGACTGAAAACTGACCGGATCACAAAGGCATTGTCTCGCACGTGTCGTGTTTCTTTTTTCTCTTTTCTTGAACAAGGCACGTGTCCGGTTTCAATACGGTTTCAGATTTTATTTTATTATGATTATTGTTTTTAAATTGCTTTGACAGATAAATTAAATTGAGGTTAAGTATTTTGGATATTTATACACCATTAATACCATATATTTTAAACTTTAATATTTTTCTCTTTGTTAATCAAAATTAAATTTTTTAAAAAATATAAACCTGCGTTATAAAGGTGTTGTCCCCTTAGATAATATTGCTCAATTAATTTCAAATTAATCAAAATTAGATAGCATATTTGTTATCGTTGTTAACTTGCTCCTATGTCTTGGGTTTGATCGTGATTGTAATCGGCATTTATTCTCCCTTTAATTGGGAGTAATTGTTGTCCCCTCTGAATGCAGGGCTTTGAAACTATGTTATAATTTTAATAGGGGTCTTAACGTTGGTATACAATACAAATTCTCTTATTTTATTAACTATTATCCATGTAATTAATGTTTGAAGTTTTTTTTATTAAATTAATAAGTAACGTAATAATTTTATTATTTAATTGTAAATCAATTTAACACAACATCGCAATAAAGTTCATTGTCCTTTTATTCATTTTGTCGATTTATTTATTTATTGTTGAAATAAATTTTTTGTTGAGGACTTAAAGTAATGATAAAATCATAAATATTCGAAAATTATCCGAATAAGCCATACCAACACATCAATATCAACGACAACAACGTAGCATTTTCCAAGGTTTTGGGAACCCGGCTATTTATATTTGTGCACCCAATTTTAAAATGTATCACGTGAAAATAATAATATTACACAATATATATATATATATTTTGGAACAAACAAATATTACAATATGATATGTCATTTAAGTTTAAACAACCTTATTTATTATTTTATTTTTTAAAAAACAAAACAACCTTTTTTTATTAAACCATGGTGTGGCGAAAAAGTTATTTCTTCTTTTTTTTTTCGAAAAAACGAAAAAGTTATTTCTGCCCCCACGTTGTATAAGTAATTTTTATCATTTCATAAGTCTTGTGTGGAAATGTTGGAAATATTAACTAGTTCCACATGTATCAATTTTTTTAAACATATTTATGAGACATATAAATTAATTCTCATTACTACTTATTGATATTGAGATAAATATTTATATATTTAATATAAACTTTGTTATAATAATTAAATGGGTCAATGTCGAAGTGGTGTTATTGTCTGGTTGTAAACTAACTTATACTAAAAAAAACTTTATTATAATATATCATGATATGATTTAACTGTTTTTTATTTTGATTTTTTACTTCAATTATACAGTTAGAGGCTCCAAACACAAATTTCATGATTATTAATAAATTAATAAAAGTAGAGTTTTGTGATCCCAACATTTTGTTCAACTAAAACAAGAATCATACCTCACTAATTTGGCAAAATCTTGGTCAACTACCACACACCAAATCATATAATTCTTCTAAAGAGATTTGTTGAAAAATATCGCACCAAAATGACTTATTCATTGTACTAAAAAAAAATGACTTGTTCATTATTTTAAACAAAATGGATCGAATCAAATTATCTAATTATTAATTATTAAGTTATGCATTTATTTAAAAAGTTATTGGAACCTTTTTTTAGAATGAAAAGTTATTGGACTTATTACGCTCGAAAAAGGATGTTTCCAAAAGAATGAATCGATTCCCTGATATCTGATAACTTGGTCTTTATTTATTTTTTATTATTACTATTTTTGAAAATTGGTCTTTAGAATTTTATTATAGATTTGATGCATTCAAAATATTGGCAGATTAACGATATAATTTAATAGTTAAATTACAGATTAATCAAAATTACATTTTTTACAAAACTATAGACATGAATGATTTTTATTTTTTTATATTGAAATTAGTTGGTTACACATATTTTTGTTAGTGTTATTAAATAAATCAATGGACAAATTAGCATGAAACTGATTGTATATATTTACATTTATTTTTATTAATTCAATTAAATTTGAGATTCCAACCCCTAAGCAGATTATTATAATATATACAATGCCACTGAAATACTTATAATTATTTTTTAATTTTGATGGAAATAAAGCTTTTGTAAGACAAAGTATGACCACTTTCATAGAAATTTGAAAGTAACTATAGTAAACGTTTTAAATTACAATATTAGTGAATGCGTTTAACTTACTAGAAAAAAAAAATATTGGTTGAAGATTTTGTTTTTTTGAATCAACTCAAATTTTGTTACATTTTGTATGTCCACTCATATTTATTATATCATAATTTTTGGTTGTGAGGATCCATTTCATTTATTATCATTGTAGTCCAGAACTCCTTACTTCTACGCCTTTCTCCATGATCGTGCGAATCAATAAATAACGATTCTTCTTTACGTTAGGTAAGTATTTTTTTAGTACAAATTAGAGGAGGAGGCGGCACCAATATCGATTACAGAGATCAAATATGTGATCGTGAAATAAAAATGGATTAACACCAAATCAAATAAGTAATCGCGCCACCAATTCATTCAATTACGTCAGGTAAGTATAGACGGATGTGTTTTGATGTTTTAAAAAATTATTTTAAAATACTATAATTAAAACAGACATTAAAATATATCAATGTGCAAAGTGCCCTAATGCGCGTGAAGAGCACGGTTAGTTAGAAGTGTGGTATGTGACAAACAAATACAAATGACAATAGGTCTTTTTTAAGCGTTTGCCATCTAAGTTTTAACGCCCACTTACCTACTCCGTCGTACCGTCTCAAACTTGAACGTCCGCCGCCGCCGCCGCCGCCGACTGAGGGGCGGAGAACACACAGACAGTTTCTGCCATGGCTTTTGCCGCTTTCACCACTCCCTCTCATTTCGCCCTCTCTAACTTCGATCAGAATCGTACATTCCAGTCTTCGCCGTCGCTTTTGCACCACCTCCGCATCTCCGCCTCCCCTGCTTTCACCTCCCCTTCCACCGCTATCAACACCAACGGCACTTTCCTCACTCGTCGACATGGCCGGTGCGACCTGTTTTTGGTGGCTTCTTCTGGAGGTGGTGACGGCGGTAACTCTTCTTCGCGCGGCGGAGGAGGAGGCGGCGGCGGAGGAGGTGATAATGGCGATGAAGGCGATTCTGGTAATGCCGGTGATAAGAACAAGGCGGAGGCGCTTCTGGTGCTGGCTGAGGCTGGCCGGTCACTTGAATGCCTGCCGAAGGACTTAGCTGCGGCGATCGAGGCCGGTCGAATCCCTGGATCGGTGATCACGAAGTTTTTTGAGCTTGAGAATTCTGCTATCATGCGGTGGCTGATGCAGTTTGCTGGATTCAGAGAGCGGCTGTTGGCGGATGATTTGTTTCTGGCGAAGATCGCCATGGAATGCGGCGTTGGGGTCTTTACTAAGGTTTTCTAGGGTTCTCTTGGCTTCTTTTTATTGCATTTTCTTGTGTTCTTCGCCTTTGCTCACATCTAAAGAAAATTTCTACATTTGCATGCAAAATTTCGCCAATTCAGCTCTGTATTTTCGTTTTGCATGTATACCAGCGATATTACCAACAATCCGGGCCTTGAAATTTTGTCTGACCTTTTCCTTGATACGTTTTGTTTTTAGCTTATTGTTAATCTCTCCCTTAATTGAAGTTAATTTTCGTAATTTGTTTTGCAGACTGCTGCAGAGTATGAGCGCCGAAGGGAAAAGTTTTTTGATGAGCTCGAGATTGTTTTTGCCGATGTGGTATAATTCTGGTGTTAAAATGCTATGGTCATCAGATTTTTGTACGTTTCATTTGCACATGTTTAAGTGATCAAAGTAGATAAGCAGATATCATCATGTTTAAGTGATCACCATAATTGTTTGATGCATGATACTCTATTAAAGAAAAAACTTTTCATTCTGCCAGCCACCAATGGAATTTGATTGTTGGCAGAATCTATAATGGTTAATTGGTGATGCAAAAACTAAAAATCAAGTCATCTTTAATCTGTCTTGGCTAAAAATCTGTCTTGGCATCCAAACTGTTTAAGATAAGCAATCATTGCCGGTATTTGTCTAGTCGCCGTGATCGTGAGTAGATGGTTACAAACAAGGCAGAAATACTAGAGCCATTAATCTGATCCATTGATTGAAGTCCTAGCCATTGTATAAGATGGTATAGACAGAGATTGCTTTCTAGGAGTGGTCGAAAATGAATCAAGTGCAGATGTCCTGTTAAATACTTTGATAATGATCGATCCAGTATTTGGCTTCAAGTGGGATGAATCAATTGCTACTGTATTTGCAGTTCTGATTTATTCATTAGTAATTGTAGTTTCTTTCTAGACTCTTGAATATGCACTTGCACATGCACTTCTTGTCAAGAAAGATGTATATCGAAGCAGATATGGTGACATGTACTGTATACATTTTTGTAGGCGATGGCCATTATTGCAGATTTCATGCTTGTTTATCTTCCCGCTCCGACTGTTTCTCTCCGACCGCCACTTTCAGTCAGTGCAGGAGCAATTACAAAGTTCTTCCATGGATGCCCTGATAATGCTTTCCAGGTCTGCCATTCTCATGGAATAATTGGATCTTTGCCGAACATTTCTTTTGAGGGTTCTGAGAACTGAATTACTGTTCTGTTTTAGGTTGCTCTCTCTGGAACTTCATATTCACTGTTACAGAGATGTGGTGCAATAGCGGTATGACAACTTTTCGTTAATTTTGCATATTTGAAGAAATTGCAAGATCTGAACTTATTTCATGTTTTCTATGGATAATTTTGCAGCGTAATGGAGCTAAGCTTTTTGCAGTCGGCACCACTTCATCACTGGTATATTGTCATATTATATTTCCTCTAGAAATTCTGAAATTTTGTCTTTTGTATCATGCCATTTTCTGTCACCATCAAAATTTCAAAATTTTCTCAGTGTCTCTTTGGCTTCAGATAAATAGGTTACTGGGCTCACATTTCCCTCTTCTTTTTCTCAGAAAATCCCCCTAATTAAACCAGTAATGCCCTCTTTTTAGGTTGGCACAGCTGTTACAAACACTTTAATCAACGCAAAGAAGGCTATGAATAAGAATGCTGCAGGTGAAATGGAAAATTTGCCTATAGTTTCCACCAGTGTTGGTTATGGTGTCTATATGGCTGTCTCCAGCAACCTCAGGTACTAGTTTTTGCAGTTATAACTTGTATGTATTAGCATAATGGCGCCTTGCTTATTCTTCTGCAATTTCACAATTTCACGTCTGGGTTTTTTCTATATTTTGTGTCATGGCATTTTGCCGTTATCTTTCTTGAATTTTCAAAAAAGTAGCATGGTATCTTTCTGCATCATAAAGGCAGGAAAACTATGTTTAATTGACTCAATTCAGATGAGTGAGGTGGTGCTTACCTGTTCTTCTGGCTGGGAGAGGTATGATAGAAGTTCATCTTTCTATTGAGATTTTCAAGACTTGTCGAGAGGGGAATTTCAGTTTTTAATAACACTATGGCTCTGTCCCAAGGTGCTGCCTCGTCAATGGAGGTTTGGGTCAAGAGATTAGGTTTGAAACTCACGAGTAAACTTAGTTGTAAAATTTCTTGTTGTCTCACTCACATGCCCATGACGCAGCGCCTGAGTTTAGGAAGGATACATTAATCAACCGAGACCACATTCGAGTGAAAGCGATCTTGAGGATTTTTTTTTTTTTTTTGATATCCGTGACTGTCCGGGCTAGCTTTCGCGCACCTCGACTAGTGTCACGGGACATGGGACATACCGCCTGACCCTACAACATTTGGATGCCAAGGAAACCCGTAGGAAATTTATTCCTAGGTAGGTGGCGACCATGGGGTTTGAACCCATCATTTTATGCACCCCAAAGCCCCATTTGACCAATTGAGCCACCCCATGATGGTTCGATCCTGAGGATATAAAAGTCATGGTTTAAGGAAGGGTTAAAAGAATTGATAAGTACTACCTATATCAACGAGGTACATCCTTTTTGGTGGTTCAACCATAGGAATTCCATAGTTAAGCGTGCTTAACTTAGACCAATCATAGGTTGGGTGATCTTTTGGAAATTTTTCTAAGAAGCATGTGAGTGAGGAAAGGACTTGGTATGTGGGGACGTCTTCACTGGTCGGTGTGGTCGCAGGTCTATAGTCCTTTTGTATTCACTTTGTTGCACTAATATTCTACGCTGATGTTTTCCAACACCACTCTCTGGTTCGAGGCGGCTGGGGAGCGCTTAAACTAGAATACCCTTCGAAGTATCCCGATGCCACAGTCTAGGGATGGACCAGTTGTGCCCAGGGTATAGTGAAGCGAAGCTCCAATTTCCCGGGTTTTTTAAAAAAAGAAAAAAGATTGAAGTGGTGATATTGTTGTATTCTACCAAGATGTGAGAGCACATCCATTTGAGATCTTTTGGTGTAAGTGGGATATTTTTGTTTTGTAGGTATCAAGTTTTGGCTGGTGTAATTGAACAGCGATTTTTGGAACCCTTGTTACACCAGCAC
Organism: Sicyos baderoa; assembly: GCA_037832685.1. NCBI lineage: Eukaryota > Viridiplantae > Streptophyta > Magnoliopsida > Cucurbitales > Cucurbitaceae > Sicyos > Sicyos baderoa. The sequence goes on along the minus strand of JBBMEF010000021.1, from coordinate 957,662 downwards.
AAGCTCATGCTGAGTGCGATTTGCTTTGCTGTTAGGACAGGAAACACATTCCTTGGTTCACTGTTGTAAGATTTTCCACCCCTCTGCAATTCAAACCATATGATCTTTTTTACCTTATTTTTCTTTTGATCCCTTTTACCTTTCTCTATTACTACACACTCACATTGTACAAACAAACTTTCTTTACCAGGTGGGTGGACTATGCTCGTTTGATAGGAGTTCAAAAGTGAATGCGAATTCGCTAGTTTGCTTTAAATTAAGTTCAAATGAAAGCCGGGAAGGTTTTAATTTTCAATTAGAGTAGTTCTTTAATTTCATTATTCACAGTACAAGATCATTAGTGGCGTTTTTTTCTAATATAGTAATAGTGACTTTTTTTTGGTTTTGGTTATATTTCACTTTTCATTTTTTTCCCCTATAGTAATTTGTTGTGTTTGCTTTTATTCCATGATTTATTACTGTTTAGTATGTGTAGTTGGAAGTGCTTTTTTGTTCGCTAGTGCCAGAAGTATGCTGTATTTATTATAAGGTCAGAAGTATTTTAATTTAAAGAGTATAACTGAAGACATCATGGAATCCTATTCCGAAGTATAGAATAAAAGTATTTGGAAAAATAGGAAGGATGTTACTTGATCGTGATCTAAGACTCTAAGTTGTACATATGTGTCCAGGTTGCTACTAAGCATATTCAAAGCTCTTAGGACACTTTTTGATAAGGAGGCCCTCAACCTTCATAATGAAATTAAACATTTGCTTTGTCGTATTTTAGTTGATGTGGTCAAAGAAAGAGCTGATTCATGCAGGACATTTTAATATTATGATTATGAATTTTTTTTTTTTAATTTATTATTATTATTGTAATATTAGATTTATCATTTCTTTATATTAAAAAATCTGTTTGAAACGTTTCCAATATCCTTTAATCTACTTTTTTCCCCTTTAGTTGATTTTGATACGAGCTGTAGATCAAAGTTTAATTTGAGATTTGTTTCTCTATTTTGACTTCTCTTTTATGTTGTTGTAATGCTTGGTTTCTTTTTTAACATTTAAAAAAAAAAAAAACTATTCTCAAAACTCTTTTTACCTAATAAAGGGCTTAGAGATTATATTTAGGAGGATTATCACATTTCTAAGAATTAATTTCTTAAATATAGATCAAATAATTAGTCCCGTTACTTAAAACAAATTTTCTCATGAAAATAGTCGAATTAAGTCTAAATAGACACTTATCGAATGAGTCAGTGGCGTAATGATTTCATTGTTTGGTTGTAAATCAATTCAACACCAACATCACAGGTTTGATCTCAATAATTGGTATTTATCCCTCCTCCCCGATATGTATTTAATAAAAAGAATTAAAAAAGTCTAAATAGACACTTGTGCATATAACAAAAATTAAGATTAAATCAAGCTTTGGCAAAGTTGTTACAATTTGGCGAAAAAGGAGGCACTACTTGAAACCAGCCCATAAATAGTAGCAATTCAAAACAAATAATCTCTATTCATCGCTTCTCTGGCGTTTGAGTAATAAACAAAAACAATAAATCTTCAATTCCACCACCTCCTAAAACAAAGCACATTTCCATCACATTATATAAATAAAAGCTCAAAATGTGTCTATGTTTGTATTTCCTTTCCTAAACTCTTTCTCCAATGTTATATTATGCAGTTGACTCATCCCTTCCACTTCAACTGATAGGGGAGTTGAGACCCTCTTGAGAAGACAATGAATACAGAGGTTGCTGATATCTCTTAGAAGGGAACTGTGGCAATTTTGATTTTCTTATAGCCATGGATGACTCGCCGATACGTCGTAAAGTATAGTTGGTGTAGAACGTTTGGAGAAAAGGTGAAACTTTCTCCCTCAACTTGAGGATGACTATGAAGAGGATCCTGCAAGTAACTAGAATGATTAACACAGCTGTTACATCCAACCATTTAGAGTGATGAGCTTGATTTCCTATCAACATTTCTAAGATCACTTCTCCTTTTATTTTAGGACCTCCTCCCATTTGAGAATCAACCTCCAATCCTATCAAGTCGTTCTTGTATGCGCCCTGCATTTTAATCGAACAAGAACACGAAATCCTAAGCTTAGATAGAACTTTTTCCCTCCAAATAAAATGTTTGCAATTCAACTTGTAAAAAGAAACTACACCATCAAATTGGCCTTTTGGTTCCTTGTTTTTTGCTAACAGAAACTAGAAGTACCTGTAAACCCCAGGCGCCATAGTTGATGTATGATATTGGGTAACGCCAGAACACCTTGGGAAGATCAGGAAGAAACCTAAAGTAACCAGAAGTCATCATCATGATTCCCTGCACAAATCACTTGTATTTAAGTATCCCTGTAAAAATCTATTTGAAGTTCAAATTCTCCATCAAGTTAAGTCACTTTAATTTGTTTTAAAACGATTTGAAACATTGAGGAGTGTTTGGGACACTGGGATCATACCGGGGAGATAAGGAATAATTTCCTTACCTACATTTGAGCTACAAACAATCATTCCTCTCATAATCACTATTCATCTCCCACAATCACGGTTCATTCCACCTATGACCACCTTTCATTCCCCCATAACAAATATGTATTCTCTTCGTACTCACTATTTTGTTCCCAAAATCATTATTTGCACTCAAACACATGTAACCGTTCCCCTTATTATCATTATCTCCACCTCAAACATAGATAATTATTCTCAATTAATCATTCTCTCTCCTATTCTCATTTCTCATAATCATTCCATTCCCTCGCCTCAAACGCCCCCTAAGATTTTTCATTAAAATGAGCAAAAAGTAATTTTTTTGATGTTGGCTAATGGATTATTTGATACGACGTGGAACTTAAATAGATTATGTTTATGAAAAAGTTGAATAGTAATGATCTTACAATGTAACCAGCTCCAAGAATAACACCCATCAAAAAGTTGGGAACAACCAATGAAGCAATAATCATCATGCTGCTTTCTACGACTGCAATGGAGCTGAGAAGGTCAAGGCAGATGTAAACGTAACGAGAGAACTCAGTTTCAAATTTGACCATGTAGAATACTATAGTTGAAGAAGCAAAAGACATGAGAGCTAAGAATGGGAATGAAGACAGAAAATTTGACATCGTGTACACAGCAATCCCATAATGCCCGTTTAGCCTTTCCTTGTGAAAAACCTGTTTACAAAACATATATTCAAATAGCAAAACCATGAAAGTTAGTGTCATTTTTATCAAATAGAAACTTTGGAATAAAGCGTCAAGGTAATCTACCTTCATTTCTTCAATGAATGATGGGAAGCCTCCAATGGACATGAAAGTCATAAATCCAGATATAAATGCTGCACACGATGCCCTTGCGAAGATATCAGCATAGGTTGTACCAACATTCATGAATATTGTGCCCACACAAACAGATAAGAGTATGTACATGATAATTCTTATCCAGTAATATCCCAAATCTCTGGACATGTTCACTGTTGATCTTCTAGTCAATGTTGAGAGTTGCTTCCAGCATTTAGCTTGGCTTCCACACTTCTTAGTTGTCATAGAAAGTCCTTCCTGTATCAAAACTACTACTAGTAAGATCGGTGTTGAAATAATGTCGATTAAAGAAATTTAAAGCTAGATTGATTGAGAGTATTAAGAATCGGTTAAGTTATAAATGCTGGCTTACCATTTCTGATATCTCTCTCATCCTAGTTTTCACTTTGGCTTCATACTCTGAGCATCTATATTTCTCCACAAGTCTTGCTTTCATCTCTGCTGTTGAAATCTTCGATAAAGGGTCTATTGGTTTTTGGCTTTCCTGAAGCAATCAAAACAGAGAATGGTAAACCCAAAAGTTAGTTAGATTCGAGTATCTAAATGGCGATGTGAATAACAAAGCAGCATTACTGAGGCAGTATTTTTTATTTTGTTCGATAGGACAAGGAAAATCATTTATATGTAGCTGTAGTAAACAGGTTCTTTCAGCTTTTGAAAGTAAACTTGTTCATAAGTCCAAGGGGCAGCCCAGCGGTTGAGGCTCAGGACTTCAAGGCATGCTTCCTTGAGAGATCCCTGGTTCGAGGCCGCTGGAAAACGCTTAAACTAGAATACCCTTTGAAGTATCCCGGTGCCACAGTCTACGAACGGGCCAGTGGTGCCCCGGGTATAGGGGAGCGAAGCTCCGATCCCAGTTTTCAAAAAAAAAACTTGTTCATAAGTAGTTAGTAGTTTGGATGCACTTACTCTTTGAGAACTCATTAGAGTCATATTGACAGCATCAAAGTCTGAATTAATACAGCGAAGGAAATGATCGGAAGGATTTCTTTGCCTTGGACATGGAAATCCTGCCCCTGCAAAGAACTGCAAAACCAGAAAAGTATTTAGTCCCAGCACTCTTGGCATGAGATTTTCTCAGTTGGATTCTGCTCGAAAGTATTATACAATAGCCTTCTATGTTTATAAGACTATCTTTTATTTTATTCTCAGCTGGATTCTTCTCAAGGAACATACCATTTGACGATACAACATTGGATGTCAAAAAAAAAAATCGTAGAAAATTAATTCCTAAGTAGCTGGTCATCAAGAAGTGAACTTCCCACCTTTTAGTTAATTAAGATCCTCTTTGACCACTAGACTAATCTATGAAGATTATCAACTGTTCCATATGATACAGCTACATATTAAAAAGTGTTATTGGGAGAAGAGTTAAAGATTGATCACAATAAAGGAATGTTTAAAAAGAAAAAGAATTCAAAATACTAGGAATTTGATTCTGAGTATATTAAAGATTTGATTCATTTGAATACTGGTACAATGAAATTCCTTTTCTCATTTCCAAATATTTGCACAACTATAAACATGCAAGGGGTCTTGAAAATTGGCATTTCAATACACGACGAGGCATACTTATAAAAACACATATTCATCAAGTTAATTATATATTTACCTCTGCTGCCATTTTTGATTCTCCAAAGTAAACAGCTTGGCCTCCTGAAAGTAGAAAAAGATCATCAAAGAGAGCAAAAACCTCACTGCTGGGCTGATGGATCGACGAGATGACAGTTCTTCCATCATGAGCAATGCTTCTAAGAGCTTGAACGACGAAGAACGCAGCAGCGCTGTCGAGGCCGCTGGTTGGTTCATCAAGGAACAAGAGGCTTGGTCTGGTGAGGATTTCCAATGCAATGCCTAATCTTTTCCTTTCTCCCCCACTGATGCCTTTTACATGCCAGCTTCCAACAATTCCCTCAGCACAATCTTGGAGACCCATTTCCAATATTGTTCCTTCCACAATATCATTTACTTCTTTTTTGGTCATAGAACTTGGAAGCCTCAACTGGGCTGAATATGATATGGTTTCTCTAACTGTCAGAGTTCCCAACATTGTATCCTCTTGGGTCACATAAGCCTGAAATTTGGAGGATGTTAGAAAAGAATAATGAACTAAAAGATTTGAGGCAAGAAGCACCAACTCTTGAGATAAGGAACATTTTCTGTTTAAAATTGATTCAAGGCCCAAGAGGTTACGAGTTCAATCTATAATGGTCACCCACTTCATAATTAATTTTCTACAAGTTTCTTTGACAATCAAATGTTGTGAAGTTAGACGGTTGTTCCATAAGAATAATCGATGTGCACCCAAACACTCACAGATTTAAAAATGATGGTTCCAAGTAAAAATGACCAAAACTTCATACTTGGTTTGATGAACGCATACTAATACTAACCACAATGCCATAATCGAGCCTTTTTTTCTTTCCATTAAGAAGAATATTTCCTGTCAAGACTGCATTTTGTGCCAATCGACCTGCAGAAACGAACTCAAAGAAAAAGATTAGTATTATGTCGCTCAGCTTAAGCTTCTGATAACTCTGAGACGCAGAAAACCAAATATAAAAACTTATGCCAATATTTACAAATACCCCTGATAAAATTATGATAAAAATTCCATATAGTACTTTAGGCTAAATTATATATAAAAAATTGCTCTTGAACTTTGTTTTTTGTTTAAATAATACCAGTTACAATCCTACCTTTCACCTTTAACGTTTCAAAACTACCCTGAGATAGAAAATACATTAGAAGAATATTAGAGGAAAATATGAAAAAATACTATTTTTTCAACTTAATCTAGACAAGTGTCTAATCACTGCCACTTCGTTCCAAGTCACCTCCATGTCAACTTTTCATTCAATATTCTAATAAATTTTGAAACATTTATGAATGGTGATAGGTAATATTACTAACTTTTGAAAAAGAAATTTCAATTTTTTTTAAGGATATGTTATTATTTAAGGAAATTCCAAACTACCCTTGGAGTAATGCAACTAAGATAGAAATGAGAATATTTGTAGGTAATAAGGGTATGTTTTTTCTTTTAGAAACTGGTAATAAGGGTATGTTAGTAATTACCAATTAGTTAAAGAGTTTATTAGGAAAGTTTGGTTATAAATACAGAGAGTGAGAAAGGAGGGGGGCATGCAATATTTTGGTGAGTGACTTAAAAGCTGACAGATGGAGGGTCTAAGTATTTCAAACAGTTGATTTACTTAACTTCCGTGTCCTTTAATTCCTATTACTATTCCAATTTCTATCCTAATAACATTCATGTCAGTAGGTAAATAAGGGAATGTAGCTTAATGCTACAGTAACAAACGGTGAGCAAATATTAAATATTCATGTGATGTCATGCAGCTTTAATTACCCCACTGGGTTGTTGATCTCTTTTTGCAGACAAAATTTAATTTGAATTTTTGTCTATTCCAAAAGAAGTTAGAAGTCTCTTCAGTTCAGGGTTCAAATAACCTTGTTGGCTAATAGTTTCATCCTCTTGTAACCTGGGTTTAAAACATTTTAGATTCTTGATAAAAGAGTTGAGATTTAAAAAAGGTTCAAACTTTAAAAAATGCATATAAAAACCGAAACCAAATAAAAACAAAGAATTATTAGTAACAACTAACAAGATAACCTTACTCCCCACCCCCAAAAAACAAGACAGCCTTACTTTCAGAAGACTGAGCTTAAAAAAAAGCAATAGCTCAATCGGTAAAACGGTAAAAATGTGTCCATGCGTCAATGGATCATGGATTCGAATCTTCCTACTACAATCTTTGTTGAACTAAAAATAAAACTTTCTAAAAGACTAACTTAGAATGTCTCTTTTAAGCTATGTTAGTTTTAAGTGAACAAAACCAAAACTTGAAAAATGGATTGTTCTTGTTCTAGTCGACATGCCTATAAACTAGCCAGGACACTCATAAATTAAAAAAAAAAAAAAAAAAAAAATGGGTGGTAAATTATTGGCTGTTCTGGCTTCTATATCAAGATATAAGTTTTAAATCCACAAACTTGTAAGAAAAACAGCTAAGGTGGATGCTGATTTTGAAGCTTGTTGCTCCATGAACAGAGTATACAAAAGAAGAACATAAAAAAACCAGAGAGCTTAAAGAGAGAAAGAGGAAAGCTAGAAAGTAAGAAAGAGAGAGAGAACCTGCTAATGAGTCAAGAAGAGTGGATTTCCCAGAACCAGAAGGACCCATAATGGCCATGATTCTTCCAGGCTCAGCATAGCCACTGAGACCATCAAGCAGGAGTCTTCTACTTTGGCCATTCCAGAGATTTGGAATCATAACACTCAGATTTTCCCAAACCAAATACATACAAGGAGCAGCAATGGCAGCCTCCCCATTCTTGCCTTTCCTTCCTTCTGATCTCTCTTCAACCTCCACAGAGCTTCTACCATCTGCCCTGTCCTCTTCAATCTCCATGAAAATCCTGTCACACTTGCCACACCCTCCTGGTCTTCTGCCAACAGCCTTTCTGTATTTCTCTCTTTCATGTATACTGCAACCAGCAGCATTTATAGTGTGTTCTTTGTACTGCTTTTTGAACGTCCTAAAACTTCTATTAGAAACAGTTGAAAACAGTTTAGAGTATTTATGAAGACCTCTTAATTACTTTTTATTCCCCCCATCCCCCTATCGAAAATGATTGTTCCCAAACTTTTCGGTTTTGGTCACATAAATAAAGGCACTTTTAAGATTTTAGAACATATTTATAAATATATATATATATATATATATATACACACACTTGAGATTACTTTACGGGTGCTTCACTCAAAAAGATCAGGCTCAAATATCATCCCAAACACACCCTTAGTATACAAAATCTTATGTTTACAAATGCTACTATCAGAAGAACAGTCAAAGGAGTAAAACAGTAGATTAGTTATACAGGTAAAAGAAAATATATTAGAAAAGGAAAATCCAAACTGTACGAGGCATAAATACACACGTTCATCGACATTGAATTCTCTTGGAATACAAAAGTACAATTTAATTCAACCACAGCCATCCAAATTGTACAAGTATATGCTCTATTCAGTGTATAATTCTAAATATATATCTAACTGCTGCATATAAATGTGGCAACAAAGAGTTCTATATGATCAAGTAGTATAACAAGATTCAAATGTTACAAATCCATCTCTCTCTTTTTTTGATACAATACAACCTATATAAATAAGAGAGATGTCATATTCAAGGCGTTTGTCTGTTCTTTACTTCTTTCTCGTTTAGTATATTTAAGATGATATCTTCTCTCTTTCTAACAAGTGGCAAAGTGGGTGAGAGTTAATAGCAGGAGATGAGATTTTTAAAGAGTTCAAGTTTCATTTGTTGATGGTTTGAATATTAAGAGTAAAACTTCAAAAAGGAATAGAGCTCAGTAAATATCCCACCAAACCCAACCATCAATGCCTAAAAAAGCAGATTTGGGATGGATGAAATAGTGAAAGAGTTTCAGACATTTATGAGGCAATTATGCACTTCTGCAATTCTTCATCTATAAGTCTCCTTGGAGATGTGAATTTACAGTTCAAACCACTACTCATATTTTATTTTGATATATTGCGACTAATCTCTACATTTAGTTGACAAGAAACAAGTAAAATAATAAATCTTAAGTAAGCGACCACCATGGATTGAACTCATTCCTTCTTAATCGGTCATTTTGATCGTTAGGCTAACCCACGACGGTTTTCAATCACCAGTCATTGATGTGATGCCAACTGCGTATCTACCATTTGTAATGTTCCATTTCTCTGTTTGACAAGCAATTGTTAAACAGGAAGAGTGGAACCCATTTCCTCTCTGTAAGGAGAAGTTCTGTCTCTTTATTTTCAGAGCATCTAGAATCTGAAGTAACAGCGAGTTCACAGTGTGAGGTCTTGATCTATTCATTCCATCTTCATTGTGCTGCCATGTTATGAAAAAACTGCAACAAGTCGGCAAAACGATGAAGAAAAATACCAGAACACACAGCAGAGCTTCTCAGATTAGGAATAATCATAAATCTTATGGTTTTCTTTTATTTTTCTTCCCCAGTACAAAAATACGAACACTCGATGATGGAAGTTGCAGCTTCGTAAATAAAATAGAAAGATATGAATGTTATGGAGATTGGAGAACAGTCATAAAATTTTCTTTTGTAGTACATGAAATTCTAATAGACATTACTTTCCTACGGATTTCCTCGACAATCAAATATAGAGGGTCAAAAAGTTGTCATGTGAGATAGTCGAGGTTTACATAAGCCGGAAATGACACTCATGGATATGTAAAAAAAAACTTGTAGTACTCAAATTCTCCATTCTTAGATGTGCTCAGATGCACATTCCAGTCTTATACATTGGTTAAATTAATATTGATTATCAACCAATAAAGAAAAAAAAAACAAATTATTACAAGTGTGGACGACAATGTAAATTATATGAAATCAACCTGGAAGAAGAAAAATGTCTAAACAAAACTTCTGAACACCATATTGAAGAAATTTCATTATATTAACTATATCTTGTTATTTTCCTTTCCTTGATACATGGATCTGCAGCTAACTACATACCTCTTAGAAGTTACATTGTGATAGGTATAAACTTTCCAAGTTACTGTTCTTGGTGCTTCTAGTTGAGAGGAGAGTTGAGACCTTCTTGAGAAGAGAGTGAGTGAAGAGGTTGGTGCCTCTTAGAGGGAACAGAAGGCATTTTTCTGAAGGAAGGCCTCCTCTGAAGATGTTGCAGAGTTTTCTTTGTGAACATTGTCTGCAACAATGGCGAAGCTCTTTCTTTAAATTTCAAGACGACAAAGAAGAGAACTCGATACAGAAGAACGAGGAGCATTAGAGCTGTTAAGTCCCACCATTTGGAATGGGTTATTGGAATCCCATACATGTTGGTGATTACATACTCGCCACTCAACTTAGGCATGCCAGGTATCATCGGGTCAAACTCGAGCCCAATCAAGTCATTTTTGTAAGAACCCTGCATAATGAATTTAAATAACCAGTTAAATCATAATTCAACCATCAAATTTCATCATGAAATGGAAGCTTAATGAGAGACTGGTTATTCCAAATTTCCAAGTAATTCAGTTCTACATTCTCTTTTATATAATTGAGGTCAGAAGTCTCCTCCACCAATATGGATGGATGGATTTAAAAAGCCGTGCAAGATGATACCTGCAGTGCCCAAGAACCATAACTGAGATATGAGATTGGATACCGCCAAAATGGCTTTGGAAGGTCAGGCAACAATCTAAAGAAGCCAGAGGTCATCATCATGATACCCTGAAGGGAGAAAGGAAAAATTGTTTACATTGGAGATTCAGATCATAAAATATGAAGAGGATAATATCTTATCAACAAGGTTTATTGAGTTCTTACAATGATTCCAGCGCCTGTTATAATTCCCATCAGGAAGTTTGGAACCAATGAAGCCACAACCATCATCAACCCTTCTATAACAGAAATGCAGCCAAAAATATTGAGACAGAAGAATACATAGCGGGAGAACTCGGGCCGTAATTTCACCATGTAGAAGGTGATCGTCCCAGAAGCAATTGCAATTGAAACCAAGAATGGGAAAGAAGAGAGGAAGTTTGACAACATAAACACTGTAACTCCATAGTACCCATTGAGTCTTTCTCGGTAAAACATCTTCACAAGAATAAAACAAAAACTTCAAAATACTAGAAAAACGCCAAGCTCAAGATTATAGAAACACATTAGAGAAAAGTATTCTCTTCCAACATCAGATGTTTTACCTTCATTTCCTCGGTGAACGATGGAAATCCCCCTATAGTCATAAATGTCATAAAACCAGTAATGAATCCACCACAGGCTCCTCGAGCCAAAATCGCAGTGTAACTTGTTCCAACATCAAAGTAGATGGTACCAACACATATAGAGACTATCACATAGATAATTATCCTTAGCCAATAATATCCCACGTCCCTACACATATTCAAAAATGATCGACGGGTCAATACTGAGAGCTGCTTCAACCAACTAGCTTTGCCTCCTTTTTCCTTCTCAACTTCAAGTCCCTCCTGAAAAAAGATGAAACTGTTCTTAGAATTTTTCCCAAAATTGCTTCTTTAATTCTGCAAGTAAAACCAGGAAAATTGAACTTCATGTACTTCAAACTCCTACAACTTCTACTAAAGTGATATTATTATGCCTTTTGAACACTCTTAAGACTATATTGAATCATGTTATATCATCAATCAACTCAAAGCTTAAATAAATGGGTTGGAGTAAATTTAATTACATCAACCAACAAGATCGTGCTTACAATGGTGGATATTTCTCGAACTCTCGCCTTCACCCTACCCGCATACTTCGAGCTCCTATACTTTTCAACAAGCGTTGACTTGATTTGAGCAGTAGCCAAATTCAAGAAAGGGTCTGATGTTTCTGGGATGTCCTACAAATTCAGGCACAAATGAACGAAACCCTACATTAGAAAATAGAAATTCAACCCACCAAAGGTTTATTGAACTCAGAAACAATTCAAAGCTTCTTCTTACTCTAATCTTGAGAGACCCTTTGAGCGTGGCCGTAACGATATCGAAATCCGAATTAATACAACGGAGAAAGTGATCAGATGGATTCCTCCTACTCGGACATGGAAAACCAGCTTCAGCAAAGAACTACAAAAAAAAGCAAATAAACCAGTGAGGCAAAACATCAAACACTTAGCAGGCAAACAACTGAAACCCACAAACCCAATACCTGAATAGCCATTTTGGCCTCCCCAAAGTACACAGCCTCGCCACCAGACAGCAAAAACAAGTCATCAAAGAGAGCAAAAACCTCACTACTGGGCTGATGAATGGAAGAAACCACAGTCCGGCCATCACGAGCCACATTTCGAAGAGTCTGAATCACAAAGAACGCCGAGGCGCTGTCGAGCCCACTGGTGGGCTCATCAAGAAACAGCAAACGAGGGCGGGTGAGGATTTCAACCGCAACACTCAATCGCTTCTTTTCCCCGCCGCTGATTCCCCGAAGATGCCAGTTCCCAACCAGCCGATCGGCACAATCTTGAAGACCCATTTCCAGAATGGTTGCCTCGACGATGCCGTCGATCTCATCTCTGGTCGTGGAGTTGGGAAGGCGGAGCTGGGCTGAGTAGCTTATGGTTTCCTTCACTGTTAGAGTTCCTAATAGAATGTCTTCTTGGGTTACATATGCCTGCAAAATTTGAAGTAATGTTTGAACTTCTTGTGTGTTTGATGAAAATGGTGATGGTTTGATTCTTGATAAAGAGAATCTTACGATGTCGCCATAGCCGAGCTTTCCCTTCTTTCCATTCAGGAAAATGTTTCCTGTCATTACTACATTCTTCGAGAGTCTTCCTGTTTCATAATTAATCCCCACAAATTATATACTTAGTTGCTCGTAAACAAACTTAAGGAAAAAAACACAAATTATCTAGCTTTCATATGTAATTCCAATTTAGTTCTTACGAAACTAAAATAATCACTTTATGAACTAAGTTATGTAATTAAGATTTTGTTATTTTGGGGCCTATGATTGATATCTGAATGGTAAAAGTGCTTTGTTTTTTAAATAGAAATTTGGTGTGTATACCAACTTTAAGACCCTCTCTTAGAATTATAGCATATTTTTATCAAAAAATCGTTTATACCTAAATTTTGAGTGATTGAACTCAATCGAACCCAATCAATAATTAGTGATTGAATTCAATCACACTCAATCACTTGACTACTTTCAAGTTTTGATATATGTGCAATTATTTTCAATTTTATATTATAAATGTAATTTTTTAGTCAATTTTTATTATACATGAAAAATTCTCTTATGAAATATAAAAAATAGACTAAAACTATATCCCAAACTTACAGTCTAAAAAGCATTTTTCCCAAATGAAAACTAGCTCGTCTTTTACAGAAAAATAAATTATATATTTTTTATTGTCAAAAAAAATCTTCTTTTTAAGTGTAAATTAGTAGAGAGATAAATAAAAGTTAAATACTGATTTTTATAAATACTGATTTTTATAATAGAATTCGTGACTGTGTATATATCATCGAGTTTTAGTTTTAAATTTTTACCTCTATATCATTTTTGTTGTACTAAAAATAATATTTTCTTCTAGTACCTATTCAAGTGTTGTGTTTGGAACAATGATTTTGAAAATGAGGGGCTCGTGGTTGTAAGAGGTTTTGAATTGTTATACGATTCATGAATATGTTATGAGTGATTTTTTTTTATTATTATTATTATTTTTTTAAATGAGGTGACTTTGACCGAAAACTCATAAAGCTAAAAAATTGGCATCTCCAAAAATGAATTGTTTTTCTTTATTTATTTATCCAGTTATTTTCCTATTTGTATAGAATAAATATCTTGAATCAACCTAAGTAGTCACCAATTGATTACGAATGTATTAAATATTTTGCAATTAAACAAAATAAATGAACTGTCACACTTTAATGCTATTTTATTAATATATTTTTAATAAAAAGGCTAAATTATTGTCCTGCTATTCATCGAAAAAAGAATTATTGTCCTACTGCATAGCTTATTTCAACTTAGTCCAAACTCTGTTTTTCATTAATAATTTTTGTTATTACTAACCATTGGAAATTAATTATTATTTGTGTATTCAATATATTTAATGTAGAGATTTAAACAAATAACTTATGAATTATTAAGACCCCGTTTGAAAACTATTTGATTTTTTGTTTTTCAAATTTAAGCCTATTTTTTCTCAAAATTCCTACAATGTGCTCCATCCTCCCCACCATTTATCCA
>JBBMEF010000021.1:933079-943464 GCA_037832685.1 Sicyos baderoa | reverse complement strand
CTTTTAAATTCCGCTTTTAATGCATGCAAGTAGTAAAGACTAGGTTTAGTTCAGTTAAACCGGTCGGGTCTTTACAGGCACCCTTCAGTACGCTACTTTCACTCGTCCTGACATAAGCTTTGCAGTTAGTCGAGTTTCACAGTTCATGACACATCCAACTTTGATTCAACTTACTGCTGCAAAAGGAATCCTTTGTTACTTATGTGCTATGCCCAATTTAGGTCTACTATTCAAACATTCTGCTCTTGAACTGCACGCATTTTTAGATTCCGAATGGTCAGGAGACTCGTCTGATCGTCGATCAACCATGGGTTTTATTATTTATCTTGGCAATAATTCTGTCACGTGGGCTACGAAAAAATCAAATTACTGTGTCAAAGAGTTCTACCGAAGCTGAATATCGTGTCTTGGCTGTTATGACATCTGAGATTTGTTGGTTGCATAAGTTATTGAAAGAACTTCATCTCTATCTTCGTAAACCGCCAACATTATATAGTGATAATCAGTCAGTTGTTCAACTCGCAAAAAATCATGTATTCCACTTTAGAACAAAGCATGTTGAGATCGACTATCACTTTATCCGAGAGAAGATAGCAACCCGTGATATTTCCATTCAATTCATTTCCACCTCTAATCAGCCAGCTGACCTTTTTACTAAACCATTAACAACTGTTATTTTATTATTAAGGGTATTAGATATATATTTAGTTTGTTATTTCAGCTGACCTTTGATTCAACTTAAATTTTTTAATTATATTAAGGGTATTAGATATATATTTAGTTTGTTATTTTATTATTTTTCCAGTTCCTTCATACAACTTTTGGGCATTTCCTTTAAATACCTCTTTATTAAAGTCTGAAATATAGAATATTAATACAATTTCTTCTCAACAGTCTTTCTCTCTCTCTGGCGTGTATTAACGTTCGCCATCTCTGATACCAATTTGTGGAAAACTAAATGCGAATAGAAATAATTGTGCTAGCTTTTCGCTTCGTGATTGGAGAGACAAGACACACAAATTCTCTAAACGCTTTTCTTTATTTCTCTACATTTTTCTCTTCTTTTCTCGTTCTCTGTTGCTCTTGCTTGCTCTATTTTTCACATTGAGATAAACATTCTATTTATAGCTCTATTACAAACTTAGTCTCCAACCCTCTTACAATTCTTATAAAAAAGTTTCCCACTAATTGCTAAATTAAGGATCTACTAATTCCTCTCCATAATTAAAAAACTTATTAATTCCTTAATAAAATACCCATTAATAACATTTAAACAAATTAAAAAATTTGCATATAAGTTTATTCAACAATGCTAACCACAATGCCGTAATCTTGCCTTCTTTTCTGTCCATTAAGAAAAATATTACCAGTCAAGACTGCATTTTGTGCCAATCAACCTGCAGAAGCAAACTCAAAGAGAGTGATAAATGGAATGTCTCGCACCTTAGAAGTTGGACCAAAAGTCAACATCTATAAATGTTGTTCTTTGAGACGTTTTAAGGCAAGCGCCTTAGTCACAGTCATGTTAGATTTTTTTTCAAACATTAATGATAATTTTGAATTGTTTATGAAAACTTAAAAATATTACTGAAATTTTTGAAAAAAAAAGGTATTCTTGAAGCAAATGGAAAAGGTTCAAGAGACCGCTTCCAATTGCGAGTGTTATGAGTGATTGTGAGTGTTATGGCAGAAAACGCTCATTTGGATTGAAGATTGAAGATTGAAGACTTATGAGTGATTGTGACATAAATTTCTCATTTAGATGGAGAGATTATAAATAGATGAAGTAGAAATGATATTATACCTGGATGGATTATGGGCGTTCCTAGAGATTTTATGGAAGTTTTTATGGTGTATAAATTCTAGAGTGACTGAGAAAATGACTTTTAGACTATATTAGTTCAAATGAACAAAACCAAAACTCCATAAATGGGCTGTTCTTGTTTCTAAACCATGATATAAGTTTCAAAGCCACAGACAGATTGATTTTTCTGATAAACAAACCAAAGCTGGGTGCTGATTTTGAAGCTAGTTATTCCATGAGCTTTGTTACGATATGCCTTGAATGCATCAATATCTTGCAATTAGTTAGTTGGGGGTCTCGCTAATGAGTCAAGAAGAGTGGATTTGGCAGAACCAGAATGACCCATGATGGCCATGATTCTTCCAAGCTCAGCATAGCCACTGAGACCATCAAGAAGGAGTTTTATACTTTGTCCATTCCAGAGGTTTGGAAGCATAACATAACACTTAGAATTTCCCAAACCAAATACATAGAAGCAGCCTCCCCATACTTGCTTTTCCCATTTGCTCATAATTTGTGATTTTTTTCTAAGCACATCATTACACACACACACAATATATGTATATATATAAAGTAGTGTACAATAAATGTGGTATGTGAGGATTTGAACTTCCCACCTCTGAAATAGACTATATGTCAATTACATTATGCTTATGACTACATAATGAAGTTCATATAAATGTTACATATTCATCTCTCCTTTTACTTCCTCTGTTAAGAATGAGGAAAAAAGGAGGTGTTCAATTTTGATACAACCGGAGAGATATGGAGAAAACATCAAAGTGAAATGTCATATTCAAGACCCGTGTGTGTGTTTTGTTTTTTAATCAAGCAATTCCCAGTGTGTAAGTAAGAGTTCCATTTCTCTATTTTCAGAGCATTTTGAATCTGAAGTTTCAGCCATATGGAAGTTGTAGCCTTGTGGATAAAGCAGAAAGATTCCAATGTTACATATTCGTTAAGCTATTATGTAGATTGTCAGGGGCAAGGCTAAGGCATTCAAAACTGATGAAAAATAGGGATTATATAAGTTCAATCAATAAAAGAAACATAAATTATTACAAAGTGTGGACCAATGTAAATGGTATGAAATCGACCTCAAAGAAGAACAATGTCTAAGCAAAACCTCTAAACACCATATTGACTAAATTTCATTATATTTACTATATCCTTTTTTTTCCTTTGAGACACATGGATCTGCAGCTAACTACATAGCTCTCAGAAGTGACATTGTTATAGGTACAAGCTTTTCTAGTTGAGAGGAGAGTTGAGACCTTCTTGAGAAGAGAGTGAATGAAGAGGTTGGTGCCTCTTAGAGGAAACAGAAGGCATTGTCTTGAAGGAGGGCCTCCTCTGAAGATGGTGCAGCGTTTTCTTTGCGAACATTGTCCGCAGCAACGGCGAAGCTCTTTCTTTGAATTTCAAGACGACAAAGAAGAGAACTCGGTACAGAAGAACTAGGAGCATGAGAGCTGCCAAGTCCCACCATTTGGAATGGGTTAGTGGAATGCCATACATGTTAGTGATTACATACTCGCCACTCAACTTTGCCATGCCAGGTACCAGTGGTTCGAATTCGAGCCCAATCAAGTCGTTTTTGTAAGCACCCTGATCATGAAATGGAAGCTTAATGAGAGACTGAACATGTCAAAGTTTCAAGTAAGATCAGAAGTCTCCTCCAATATGCATGAATTTGAAAAGCCTTGCAAGATGTGATGATACCTGAAGTGCCCAAGAGCCATAACTGAGATAGGAGACTGGATACCGCCAAAACGGCTTCGGAAGGTCGGGCAACAATCTAAAGAAGCCAGAGGTCATCATCATGATACCCTGGAGAGAAAAAAAGAAACCAAAAGGTATTGTTTACATTTTAGATGCAAAACATATAGTATAAAAAAGATCTACTCAGCAAGGCTTATTGAGTTCTCACAATGATTCCAGCGCCTGTTATGATCCCCATCAGGAAGTTTGGAACCAATGAAGCCACAACCATCATCAACCCTTCTATCACAGAAATGCAGCCAAAAATATTGAGGCAGAAGAACACGTAGTGGGAGAACAGCGGCCGAAACTTGACCATGAAGAAGGTGATCGTCCCCGAAACCATTGAAATCGAAAGCAAGAATGGGAAAGAAGAGAGGAAATTTGAGAATATAAACACTGTGACTCCATAGTACCCATTGAGCCTTTCTCTGTAAAACATCTGCAGAAGAAAAAAGGTAGTACACTTTGAAAAGAGTAAAAAATAAACCCCAAGCTCATGGAAACTGTTTCAGATGCTTTTACCTTCATTTCCTCAGTGAAGGATGGAAAGCCCCCTATAGTCATAAATGTCATAAAGCCGGTTATGAATGCACCACAGGCTCCTCGAGCCAAGATCGCAGTGTAACTTGTTCCAACATCAAAGTAGATGGTACCAACACATAGAGAGACTATCACATAGATGATTATCCTCATCCAATAATATCCCACGTCTCTACACATATTCACGAATGATCGACGGGTCAACGTCGAGAGCTGCTTCAACCAACCAGCTTTGTCTCCTTTTTCCTTCTCGACTTCAAGTCCCTCCTGAAAAAAGAACCGGAGAATCGAACTTCATGTACTCTTCAAACTCCTACAACTTCTAATGACATGATATTCCTCGAATCAAACTTACAATGGTGGATATTTCTCGAATTCTAGCCTTCACTCTACTTGCATACTTTGAGCTCCTATAGTTTTCAACAAGCGTTGATTTGATTTGAGCAGTTGCCAAATTCATGAAGGGGTCGGATGATTCTGGGATGTCCTGCCAATTCAAAGCCACAAACAGAAATGAACAGACAATACACCAGAGGAAGTGTTCGTCGAACTCAAAAACAACTCGAAACATCTTCTTACTCGAATCCGTAGAGACCCTTTGAGCGTGGCTGTGACAATATCGAAATCCTTATTTATACAACGAAGAAAGTGATCAGATGGGTTCCTTCTACTTGGACATGGAAAATTAGCTTCAGCAAAGAACTACAAAACAAAACAAAAACATGAGTTGGAAGGCAAACAAGTAGAGATGTTCACAAATAGGTGCGGGGTCGGGGAATGGCTTCCCCGTGTCTACAAACAAGTAGCAAGCACAAATGGAATACCTGAATAGCCAATTTGGCATCCCCAAAGTAGACAGCCTCACCACCAGAGAGCAAAAAGAGGTCATCAAAGAGAGCAAAGACCTCACTGCTGGGCTGGTGAATGGAAGAAACAACAGTGCGGCCATCGCGAGCCACATTGCGAAGAGTCTGAATGACGAAGAAGGCAGAGGCACTGTCGAGGCCGCTGGTGGGTTCATCGAGAAAGAGCAAACGAGGGCGTGTGAGGATTTCGACAGCAACGCTCAATCTCTTCTTTTCCCCGCCGCTGATTCCTCGAAGATGCCAATTCCCAATGACTCGATCGGCGCAATCTTGAAGGCCCATTTCCAAAATGGTGGCCTCCACAATGCTATCGACCTCATCTTTGGACATGGAACTGGGAAGCCGCAGCTGGGCTGAGTAACTGATGGTTTCTTTCACAGTTAGAGTGCCCAATAATATGTCTTCTTGAGTTACATATGCCTGCAAATTTTAATTATATTATATATATGTATATGTATATGTTCATAGTTTCATCTTTAAAAGAAGAGCCACTTACAATGTCGCCATATCCGAGCTTCCTCTTCTTTCCATTCAGGAATATATTGCCAGTCATTACCACATTCTTGGAGAGTCTACCTGTTTATAACACTGGCTAGTTAGTTGCCTAATTAATCAACTTTTGCATTTACTACTCTTCATCGAAAACTAAATCCAAACGAGTTTTTAACTTTTTTACAAAAAAAAGAAAACATCAAACGAATTTTTTTACTATAACTCTCCATTTTTAACTACTCAAATCATACCTTCAAAATTACTACTTAAACTAATTTCTATCAAAACCTCATTCAAACACCTCCTTAGATATTCTCTTATTGGATTCAGGTTTAATTAGATTTAGCATTTCTAGATTCTAATTTCTATGTAGGAGATAAAAGGTTAAGTTTTTTACCCTTCAATTATTGATTTGATACTTCACAAAAGGTGATTGCATTAATTAGTTCAATCTTTGCATTCATTCATGTAGGTGTCATCAGGGGTGTTCAAACAACCCGACAAACCTAAATTAACTCGATTCAATTTGATGAGTTGGATTGAGTTAAATACATTTTTAAGTTGGGTTGAATTTAAAATTATGAAAATTTTATAAATTGGATTGAGTCAAAGGTTAATCTAAAATTAATTCAACCCAACTCGATCAACTCGACTTTATTATGTTATTTACTTTTTATTTAGATTATATGTATATATTTTTTATTTAGTTATTGTAAGACGTTTTATTTTTCCAATATATTTTTATTTTTTTAATGTCTTCATAGTATCTTGATAAAAATATGTACTAAAATTATATATTTTTGTGTTTTAATTATCTATTTATTTTAAGAAAGTCGAATTATGTCATCTATTTTTATTGTTTTAATTATCTACTTGTTTTATGTTATATAGTTGTGATCTTTTATATGAACCAGTGTTTTCAAAGCACAAGGCGCAACGCCTTGATCGCCTCAAAGCGAGAGGCGATAAAAAGGCGAGACCCGAGTGAAGAGAGGCGCAACAAATAAATACATAACTAAATAATATATTGAGCATAAATTGATAATTAAAACATGTTTGTATTCTCATAATATTTCAAATTCATATGGAATAATACTAAACAAAATAAAAGAATAATAAATAAAAAAAAATTATGTTATTATAAGATATACCATACATATTAAATTATTATTTGTATAAAAAAATTAAAGTCAAATGAAAGTATAAAAAAACAAAGATCCTACATCAATAACTCGAATAAACACACACATATATTTAAAATAGACATGAAACAAACTCAATATCCTTAATAAAGACTTTGCATGGTTGTTGGCCTTCCTAATGAGCTAATTCTAGGTTCTTTTTGGGGATATTAAATTAGGATATTGATAAATAAATAAAACTTTAACAAGGCGCACGCCTTGGCCTGAGGCAAAGGCGATGCAGGGCGCAAAATGGCGAGGAAAGGCGATGGCCTTGAAAACACTGATATGAACCATGATAGTAGGATTAATATTGAGTGACTTTTGATTGAATATTTTACATATTTAATATTCATATTCATTTCATTAACTTGATAATTTGATTAGAAATTGTGTTTTGTTTATAATATTCATATGCATAAATATATCTAGTTTGACTAATATATATATATATATATATATATATATATATATTTATATTTGTAATGTATCAATGAATCGGATGACTCAACCAACCAAAAAATATAAAGGTTGGATTGAGATGAGTAGGAATAGTAAAAAACCCAATAATTTAGATTGGGTTAAAAACTTTATTCAATCCAATCCAATCAAACTCATGTATTGTAACCCAAACTTAAATTACGATATAAAAGGAAAACGACTCTTCAAAGAAAACGAAAGGGATAATTAACCTATCTCGAATACTTAAGGAATACTTGTACTAGATGGTAAATTTGTGTTTCTATATTTGAGTCACACCATTTTTGTTTAACTAAATCTCAAAATTGGAGAAAACATAGTCGACATTTACAATAGAAAATTGGAATACTTGTACTAGATGGTTTTAAAAGAGAAATTAAATTTGAATTCAATAATATTTAAGATTGTGGATTTAAATAAATGAGACGGGTGTACATTATATTTTATTTCAAAATCAATGCAATAAGAAAGATGACATAAATAGCTTATAAATTGTGAAAAGGTGAGAACGGTTTTCATCTTCCGAGATCCTCAAAATTGTATTAATTTTATTCCAAATATTTTTTAAAATTTGTGAGCCAATCGTGCATTTGGTCCACACTTTTTAAAATGGATGATTCGCCAGACAAAATTAAAATTTTAAATATCATAAAAAGTAAACTTATGTCTAATGATCAATTGATTCTTAAATATATATTTTTTAGTTCGTTAAACTCTCTTAGACACAAATTCTAATCCCTGTGTCGAGTAGATAAGGAGTAAAGAAAAGTTGCACCCCTTTTTATTTTATTTTTATTGATTTCAAAAAAAAAATCAAAATTACATTTATTAACCATTTGATTTTTTTGTGTTCAAAAATTAAATTCACACTATATTATATATCATTTACATCGCGTTTAATCAAACGACGATGATTTGGAAAACAAATGGTTTTAAAATTTTAAATTAAGAACTATACTTTTGTATTATGATATTTAAAATAAAAAATAAAAATGTAACGACTGTCAAAGGAGTTGTTAAAAATAAAATGTTAAAATCTCAAAATTAGGGAGCTAAATTAGCAATTCAAGTAATAAAAGTAAATTAAATATTTGGTGTATTGGTGGTGGTTGAAGCCGTTTAATTCTAGTCGGCGGACCACTACTCGCCCTAACCAAAAACAATCAATTTTTATTTAAGCCTCTCATTAAAACTACTGGGCAACATTCAATACACCCAACCGACGCTTGACAGACACTAACCAATCCCCGCTTAGAATATCCCATCATCATATCCAAACAACCCTTCCTTCTAATTTGGATGCAAGGAATATTAAAATTAAAAAAAAAAAAAAAAAAAAAAATGTTGATTCCAATTTCTCTAAGATTAAAATCTGTAATAAATATTCTGAATTGCTAATGAGTGGAAATTTGAACAAATTTGTTGATCATCTATTTTTAGCTATATTTTTGGGCATTAAGCATAAATATATTATGTTACTAAAACAAGAGTGAAAGGAAAAGGCATGCATAAAAAATTGTAAGGAGATAATTGGAGGGGACCTGCAAGAGTGTCAAGAAGGGTGGATTTGCCGGAGCCGGAAGGGCCCATAATGGCCATGATCCGGCCGGGCTCGGCGTAGCCGCGGAGCCCGTTCAGAATCCTTTTCGTCGGCCCATCACTGAAATTTGGAAGCACCACCGTCAGATCTTCCCACACCAGGTACGTCCCACGCTCTTCTCCCCGTCTCAGCCCGTCGCCGCCGCTCCCTCCGCCGGCCTCGATTTCCATGGCCATCTAACAATGGAACATTTATGGGAAATATGGAAGTGGAGAGGGGGATTATAATGAGCTTTTATGCCAACTTTTTTTCAATTGATTGTTGAAGTTAGAGAATGGGTATTTTATTTTCTTCTCTTATTGGATTTGAAATCAATCTACAACCAACTCCAACTGTTATAAATGCAGCCACAAATGGAGGTGCATACCGAATTAATGATGAGAGAGAAAACACAAAATGAAGAGCTAACTAAATAAAATACAAAATGAATGCCAATTTAATGAATTTTATTTTCTATTTCTACAATTTTGAAGGACATTTTCCAAATAGTGTGCGTGTGAGAGAGGTGAGATTTGAATGTGAATGGTCTCCAATTTCAAAAAAAAAAAAAAAAAACAAACAAAAAAAAAAAAAAAACAAAAACAAAAGAAGAGATCTCTCATAACACACTTATTGCATCCCAAACAGTGAAGAGACCCCTTTAAAAATCATGTTTTTATGTGTTCAATTTTGATCGTATAGTAAGAGGGTGATAGATTTTAGAGTTTAGGAGAGGAGAGGAGAGGAGAGGAGAGGAGAGGAGAGGAGAGGAGAGGAGGAGGAAGTGGAGAGGAAATTGTGTGATTTGAAAGGATAAAGTATTTGTTTGGGAATTGATGTTTTGGAGAGAATATATTAGAAATTATTTTTGGGAATTTGTGTTTGAAAAGAAATGTTGAATTTTTTTTTAGAGAATTGGTGTTTAAGAGAGAATAATTTTTATTTTGTATTAACTTTTATTGTAATAAAGTTTGATTTGAAGTTTGATAAAATTAAATATGTTTGATGGGATGCGAGGAAAAAATGAAATGGAGTTCGGTTGTTATGTACAAAAAAAATAAATATGGGGTTGGGATAATTTGCTTTCCTCCCTTCCCCAACTCCTAAATCTAATCACCTTTAAAAAAGTAGTTAGTAGTATTTAGAATTTTATAAAAAAAGTTTAAAAAAAAATTTATAATTGAGAATGTGAGATTCAAATATTTATTTTATTTTACTTTAGGAAAAGAAACGTCTAACATCTTAATTAATTTTGGGATGATAAATAAATAGATGGACCTGATGAGTAATTGTCAAATTATAATTTTGCTTGGATATTGATAACTCTAAAGAATTGAGAGTTAAAGTAGGAAAATAAGATATATGTTTATGGGAATTTGCTAATATTTAATGGAATTAATATGAACTTTCGCTCAGTTATAACATTGTTTCGTTTAAACGAAGTGTCCTATGATTTTCTAAGTATGATGAATTTTAGTAGTTTGGCTGAAGAAAAAGTGTCTGATTGTGTGCAAATATGTTAATTTTTAAGGATTGATTCTTCTTTGTTTGCTTGCAGCCATTCAACGAAGAAAGTGGTCCCCAACTTGGACAGCTTTTGCCGAGGTTGATCGTGGAGCAGAGAATGTCAGGTGGTCCCAACCGACAATGGTTCGTGCGAGCAGAGGCGTCAGTGGTCC
>JBBMEF010000021.1:921049-932979 GCA_037832685.1 Sicyos baderoa | reverse complement strand
GTCTAACTACTTTAACAACCCGTACTAACTGTCTAACTGCTTTAACCACTCTTTCTCAACGGCTCTTGTTTCGCTACTCTTTCGCTTAGGCGAAGTCACGCCTAAGTGTTTTGTTTCTTGCGTCTCGTGTATACATATTTCACCACCGGGGACGTATCACTACATTCCAACACTCTTCCTCCTCAGTCACCACCAATCGTTGTCGCGAGCAATGCCCGATCTCACATCCTTCTTAGCCGTTGCGTTTATCTGACTTTTCTTTCTTCACTAGCCATCTTCAGACGGCTTAAGACTTTGGAATAACAACGAGCTTCTGTTAGGACCTAACATTGTTATTATTCTTATGGGAAGGGTAAAATAGGGATTGCATGGGCGTAGGGTTTATGAGTTGTTTGTCTTGTTGGGCAAGGAAAGTTAGGTATATAATTAGGGTAAGGAAGGGTTTAGAGGGGGAAGTTGATAGATTCTAGCTCTATCAAGCTCCCTCCTCTCCATCAATTGAGTCAATTCTTCAAGATGTAAATTGTATTGATAATAGGGGTAGGTTACACTTTTATAGCCTTCTAAGGAGACTAACCAACTAACCACTCTAACTAACTCCTAACTACCTAATTAATGGCTATTTAGTGGATCATATCAGAAGTCTTATTTTGAGGAGACTAAGTCATAGGACTTGGAGGAGAGGTGTTGGTGGCTCTCGAACATCACCGGTTAGCTATCGTTTTCTTTATCGTCTCTTTTATCTTTCACCTTGTTCTTTCTATTAGGTTATAATGAAGTAATAGTCGGATTCTGAATATTATATCGAATAAATATTTAGATTTTTGTTGTTATTTCCATTTCAACTTTAATTGGTATTGTTCTGTGATTTCTGGAACTAGTAAGGTATCTGGATACCTTACAGCTTCTTCCTCCTTCAATGGCCATCATCCGAAGTGTGATTTCTGGAACTAGTAAGGTATCTGGATACCTTACAGCTTCTTCCTCCTTCATTGGCCATCATCCGAAGGCTATATTTTTATAGATCTCCGTCAAGTGCGGTGTGAGCAAGGGGCTACTCTTTGGTGGGTGTATTTGGCCTCATCCAACCCCATTCTCCTTCTTTCTACTATTTCTTTGCTTGTTTTGAAAGTGCACTCTTTAATATCTTCACAAATCAATGGAAGTGTTTTCTTTCCTATAAAGAAAACGTTGATAAAGTTCTTCCAAGTATCAAAAACATTCATGAAGTTCTAGTGTCTCTCTCATTCATCAAAATACCAAAGGTATCATAGACTTGATGTCTTTTCTAACTATAATGAATTGCCAATTGTAGAATCTTCCATTATAGTAAAAAGTTATGAACCTACTTCTGTCCTGTTTGCTGACGATGCCTAATTGATTGTTTCTAAAGAAACTAAAAATGATAATATATGCTAGGAAGCTATAAAGAAATGAAGTTTGCAAACAAATCAGTATTTGAAAATGAATTAAGATCAAGAAGCCTCCACATGGAACAAGGGCATTACATTTTTTTAAAAAAACTATCTTTAGAAAATCCTTAAAAAAAAAAAGAATTGTATACGGGGATAGGGATGGATGAGGAAGACTTACTTCTCAGGAAGTCGAAATGAAGGGTAGAGATCATGTAAGATCTTGACAAGTCCTGAATAGTGAATAACTTTCTCAACCAAACAGTATCTTCCACTGGCTGATGGAATCTCAAAGGCTAGAATGTGTGCTTTGGCAACATCTTTGACATTAACCCATCCAAATGTGGCATTTGGAAACGTTTCTGTTCCTGCAACAGATTAAAACCACATGCTTATAGATTTATCATACTTAAGTTTTCTAAGGGAAAGATCAAGCATTAAGCACCAAGAAGATATTTTCTAAAATTATGTGATGAGCTCCAACACAACGGATAGTTCATCGTTGCAAAGAACTTGACCTTAAGACAAACAGTTCAGTGAAAGGAAAAATGTTTCGCTAAGTATAAACCGTGGAATAAAGAAAGAAAAGAAATACCAGATACTAAGTTCAAAATAGCTTCAGAACTAGTATTCAATGTCGGCTGCAATAATGGACCAATAACCATTGCAGGATTTATGGTAACCATGTCAATTCCCTTCTCTCTAACAAAATTCCAGGCTGCCTCCTCAGCTAAAGTTTTGGACAGCACATACCAAAGCTGAAATCAACAAAAAAAAAAACAGAGCATATAAGTTATCTCTTTGATATCATAATTCGGTCAGCTCTAAGAAATTGAGAATATGCATATCGATGTTTGAATTAGGTGTATCATGTATGCATTAGAATACTTTTTCGTTCTTGCAGCCTTCAAACTATTTCACAAGTTAGTGAAAACTTTTTTCTTTTTTTTTTGATATTCGTGACTGTCTGGACCAGCTTTCACACATCTCGACTAATGTCACGAGACATACCGTCTGAACCTACGACATTTGGATGTCAAGGAAATCCATATGAAATTAATTCCTAGGTAGGTGGCTACCATGGATTGTACCCATCATCTTATGCACTCCAAGGCCCTCTTTGTCAATTGAGCCACTCCATGATTTTTTTTTTTTTTTGAGAAACAGCCACTCCATGATTAAGTTTGTGAAATCATAATATTCAGCAAATTTCCTGAAATTGCCAATGTTCTTTATATTCACTAAGAAGATAATCAATCCTTAGATGAGAGGCACTCAAACACCACACATCTTATCATCTACTTTAAAACCCATATAATCACAATAAATAGTAACTTAAATGTAGTTTAGAAATTTTTAGCATTTGTAAACAAGTCAAACAATGCTCATTTCTACCCTCATATCTTTCTTCTTCTTCTTTTTTGGCTTCTCCCTAGGAGGTTGGGAGCATGAAAAGTGAAAGAAATGGATACCTTCATCTCCTTACAAATCTCAGGATTAGAAAACCAAGTTTCATCGATTATTGACTCAGGAGTACGAGGGTTTCCATTGTAAGCGACCGCAGCCATCGACGATGTCAAGACAACCCGCTTGACAGACGATGCTTTTGCAACAGAATTAAGAACATTCAGTGTTCCTTTGAATGCAGGATCTATAAGTTGAGCCTGAAAAAAACAAAATCTTACTAAAAGGCTAAAATAACATAATGAATGATCTATACATCAAAGTGTTCTTGGTAGCATACATAGACATAGCATAATGAATGGCAGAAATATAATGCAATACCTGGGGATCTGAAACAGCATGAAAGAAGGGAGAAGCAGTGTGAAAAACCCCTTCACAGCCTTCAACAGCAGAGTCAAAGGAACCTTCCTCCAAGAGATCGGCTTTGAAGAGATGAAGCCTCTCAGAGGCCCCATCGAGTGCCCGAAGATGCGCAGTTTTGATGGGATCGGCTATGGAACAAAAATGGGAAAGCGATGAATAAAACAATGAAGAATGAAGAATGAATGGGGGGAATGGGGGGGGAATCGGAACCTGGATCTCGGACGCTGGCTTTGACGGTGTAGCCTCGTTCGAGAAGGAATTTCACGATCCATGAAGCTATGTACCCCGAACCACCGGTGACACACACGGTCTTGCTTCCCCCGCCGCTCATTTTGGCCAACACTCCCACTCTCTTTCTTCACTCTAATTTATGACACCTTCACTCCTCTCCTTTTTATGGAACATCAAGGATGATGGGATAGTACCAAAAACAATCTAAAATTCACATTTGGCTTCCATTATTTGTCATAATTTCATGTGTTTTTTTTTAAATTATATCAATTAGGAGTAAGGGAGACTCGAACCCAACATCTCTTAGTCAAGAGGGATACACTCATGCTACTAACCAATTGCTTATGTTGGCCTTCAATTTCACGTGTTAATCATTTTTCACATAATCTCTTAAACTTTTTTTTAAGTATAATTTTGAAGAAGAAAAGGATTACAAACCTTACAAAGTATGACTAGACACACTTAAATGGAAGTCAAATATCAAGATTAAATTTGTAATTATGGAGTTGACTTGAATTACCACCAAATAATAAAATTAAAACTTCACCTATCTAAATTATGTTTTATTTCGTCATAACCCTTTTTTGTTCTTCTCTAATTATTTTTATTTTTTTAATTTTAAACATTTATATAATTATTTCTCTTATATTATCTTTTTAATTTTTTTTCGATACAATAATATTGGAGGAGAAGAATTCGAACTTGTAGCCCTTATAATTACTAAGTCGTACAAAATATTGGTAAAATTATGCTACCTTTGGCATTATCTTTTTAATTATTAGTTTCTTATAATCACTTTCACTCTGTTTACCCTAAATATCTTTTAACATATTTTTGAAATAAGTGTCATTATAACTTTATATATAGGTTGGAATGAGTGAACACAAAAACAATTTTTCTTTTGCGAACTTCCGTTTTTCTTTGTTTATGTAAAGTAATGCGGTCCTATTTGAGTTCTGTTTCATTTTTGCCTCTTAGTTTTAGTAAGATTTAAAATGGAGGGTGGGACAGGCTTTATTTTGTAACTTTTAAAATAGGTTTTCATAGTTTTTTTTTCATTTAATTTTTATTATTTAACTAATCGTTAATAAAGTTAAGTTTTATCACAAAAATTGATTATACCGAATGAATTAGTAGTGCGGTGGTTTCATTGTTTTGTTATAAACCAATTCAACACCAAAATCATGACTACTTTAAAAAGTTTTTTTTTCTATAAACTACTGGACTACTATCAAAAGTTTATTAGCGTTTTTTCTATAAACTACTTCTAATAATGGTATATTTTCATAATAATATCAAAATCCAACAATTATCTTTTTTATTTTTATACAATAATATTGGGGAGATTTAAACATATAACTTCATAGTTACTAGATATACAAGATGACACTAGAGTTATGTTATTTTTGGCAACAATTATATATTTTAAACTCTTAAAAATAGTTTTTTATATATAAAAACCAAAAAAATATATATAAAAACTTCTACTAATAATAATATCAATATAAAATGAGTATATTCCAAAATAATTGACCGAACGCATTTATTTACGATGAAAAGATATTTCCCCCAAATAATACATTGATATTTTAGGAATAAAGTTGGCGCCTCCGTTCATAAGATGGAGCATTTCGGTCCACAAAACTAGATAAGATTATCTACCAAGGCTATGTTTGTTTTTTGGACACTAGTGTGGTTACTCCTCGACAACTCTTTGTTTATTTTTCGTAGTAAATAACTACTTTTAATCATTTTTCAATCACTCTTTAAATGTTTTATCAAATCTCTATTTTTTAAAAATAAAAAAAATATATTTTTATAAAATCTCACGTTAAATTTCATCAAACATATTTTTTATTCTCGACTAACATTTATATTCAAATATATTTTTCTACAAGTAATTTTAATTCTTATCAAAAAAGTCAATAACAAGAAAGTTGGGTTCATTGGTTGTAATCCAATTTAATCTACGTTCGATGATTCGATCTTGAAACTAATCATTTCATAAAAAGTTAATTTTAATGATTTTAATTCATAAAAAACTTCATTTTTTTAACAAAATATTTCAGGTAAACATATTTCTTAAACTATGAAAAATTAATAAGAATAAATTTATAAATAAAATATAATAATAAATTAACAATAAATACTCAGTTTTAGTTTTATTATCGTTATAAATATTAAATTTTGACTTCTAAAAGTTAATAAATTAAAATAAAACAAAATTGAAAACAAATAGACTAATATAACATTTTAGTTATTTGTTTTTTTCTAAAGAGTTAATATTTAAAAAAAGGGAATTGTATTGGGTAGACCATTTTAACAAAATAATTACACATGTAGGCAAAATTAAGAAATATTTGCAAATCCATTTTTTTCGTTTTTTTATTAGATTTTCGTTTTTTTTTTTTTTTTAAATACCATATTGTCATTCCCTTATAATAAATATCATGTTTAATGTTTTGTTTTTAATATTCCAGATTCTTTAATTTTTAGTCAAATTTTCCAAATATGTTTGATTTTCCCCCAAATTTGGAACGTATTTAATTCGTCTTTTACGTTTTTTTTTTCTTTTCAATTTGAAGCAGCCTCATTTTAATTGGTGGCGAATATCTCAGAGAACACTAATTTTAACGAACTTAGAATATGAAAATAATACGATTTTATTATAATACTCTATTATCATGTCCATAATATATATTTATACTGTACTACAATATATATATATATATATATGTCATAAATATGGTACATTTCATACATTGAAGTGCACCAGCATCGTCGTGATTGATGACGGCTAATAATACGGTTTAAGGGTTTAACTATAATATTGTATTACTCTTAACATAAATAATAATACGGTTTAACTATATATATACTAATGAAAAATGTGGAAATAATATCATTTAACTACAAATATTATATATTACATAAATAATACTCTATTACAATTTACATTACATAAATACGATAAGAGACGTTTACTCCATATGACTTTTATTTCGATTTTTGTTACCAAACAAACATTGATTATTATTTATATTTTTTTTGAACAATCATATTCTTTAAGTAAATAATGTATTGCACTTTCATTTGATCCAATGTTTTTGCACTTAATAGAACTGTATTTTTTAAGTTAAAATGATTTTGTACCATGTATTTATAACAATTATAAATTGTATAAGTATCAAAGTTTTCTATACTAGTGTATTACAACAATACATCAAGAAATATTTTGAGAAATCAATTGTTAACATTAAATGGTATATCAATAACAAAAAAACTTAATCATTCATTCATTAATCCAATAAAATACAGAGAATTATTATTTGACAACATTAGAATAGACCGAATATAAAATTCTTCAAGCTACATCTTCAATTTCACTTTTAACCATAACTTCTTTTAGTTTCATTGTAGTTTCCACTGTTGCATCATTCATAGATGTTTTTTGCAGACTTAACCATGTTGTGTATCTCATAATTAATACATCAATAATTATACAATTCAGGTCAAAATATCAAAATAAAGAACAATACAATATAATAAACCAATAAGAGGAAATTAATAGCACACATTAATACGATACACACATTAATACAGTACACATCATGTGTACAGTCTGTGATGTTGTTTTCTTTAATAATACTTTTTTTATTCCAAATCAAAACAGTAACACCGATAATACCATACATAAACATAAAATTACATATATAGTACATACTCGTCACACAAAAAGTACACAACACAATCGAAAACCCACAAATCGATACACCAATCGAGCCATTTGAACCTGAACCTGAAAGAGCTCTACGTCACTGAATCCGCGAAAGACTGATAGAACTGATGAATCACGATAATGTTGGAGGCGCTGAGGAAGATCCTCAACAAGTAAACCCACCGAGAGGTTTACAAGTTGATAATCTAATGATGATGGCAAACAACAGAGACATAGCCATCAGGACATATGCAGAACCTGATGTCTATGATTTACAAAAAGGCATGATAAGAACTGACATCGGAGCGAAGACATTTGACTTCAAACCTGTAACGGCCCGAGAATTCGGACTATCACTTGAAGGGAAAAGAGTTGTATTTTAAATAAAAATAAATTGGGAGTTAAATTATGGTTGAAGTATGATTTGATCCCTTGCTCTTGGAGTGGTGGATTTAATGAGAAAATAGGGATTTAATTATTGTCTCCGCTAGGGTTCGAAGGGATGTTTTATTGAGGATTTTTAAATTAGCAAAATGTTGGATTTTATCCTTCTTGACCTTTCGCTAACCCAAACTATCGGCGACCCTTCACCTTCGCGAGCGCCCAAGGGGCTCTTGGCCTTTGGTCTTCCAGCCGAGCGGTTTCGTTTTCGTTGGTCTTCTCACAGCCAAACAGATCGTCCAAGCAACCATTGCATTTCACCTTTGAGTTTCTTCTCGCAGCCTTGTTCATCGTGTTCTTCATTCCAGCCGAGAGGATCAATCCACGCAGCTTGTTCTTCGACGACGGATTATCTTTCCAGCCGATTCGTCGAGCAAGGTAATCTTCTTTCCTGTCCTTGTTCTTCGTCAAACATCGATTCTTGTTGGGCTGAGTATTGACGTTTCGTTGGTTCTGTTTTCTGGGTTCAGTTCTTCAGTTCTTCAGCAGTTGTTCTTCACGTTCATCGTTGCCCAGTTTCGCTTTGTGTTCGCTAGTCTTCGCCGCCACAAATTGCAGATAGCTAGGTAGTGTTCTTGTTCTGTTCTCGTTTGACTATTCGTTTTCCATCATTTTTCGTTAAGGGTTGTTCTGATGTGTTTGGTTGGACTATTGTTGCATGGTTTTGTCTTGTTCGTCGACACATAACACAGAGGGTTGTTCTCTTTCGCTAGCTGGTTCGCTGCCGGCGAAATAGTGGATTTTTGCCAACAACAGTTTGGTTATTGTGGTTGTTACAACGAGTTGTTCGTCTTCAGTATTCGTCATTCACTTTCGGAGGAGTTCGTCAGAATCTGTTCGTTAGTCGACGAATAGGAGAGTTTCCGTACTCAGTAGCCAGTTGCCCAGTGTTCGTTTCGCTAGCCTTCGCTACAGCAAGTTCAGCGGCAGTAACAGATTGCAGTTTCGTTAGGGTTTTCACTTCGTAGTATTGTCTCGTTAGTTGGCCAAGGTAAGGATTTCTTATCGCGGTTCGTGGACAGTTCGTTAACGCTTGATGAGTTTTATGTATATTTGCTACTATGATGCATGGTTGAAATATCTGATTGTTGTGTGTTGAATGTTATTAGTTGATAAGTATGTTATGATGTTTTCCATGCAAGCATGTTGATTCATGGAATATCTGGAAATAGTACCATGTTAGGAGATTTTCTATTATTCAGAATGTTAGAACTTACATGTAGTTATTGATGATGACTGGCTGAAAGTTATGTATGTTAGCCTAGAGTTTACTAGAGTCGTCATCCAGACGTTGAGGCAGTGATGTGAGGTTTTAACCCGTCACCTGGTTCAGATAACCAGGTTAACCGTCTAGTTCGCAGTCTTGGTGAGTGGCCAAAGGTTGCAAACGGGTTGGGAGGATGACGAGGCTAGTACCGTCCCCGACCGTCGACACGATCTTAGCGTGTCAGCAGTAGCCAAGATTGCCGCCCGTTAAGGCTAGGAACGATCCTTCGAGTGTAAGCCTACTCAAGACGTTTCCTAGCTAAGGGCGTATGGTGCCAAATGACTGACAACAGTTTCGTTCCGAGGTCTCGCACCCCTGTTGTCAGCGACATCAATCCCAGTCTTAGAACATGCGAACCTGGACCAGCTCAGGAAGCATAGACCTAGCTTCACCTGGTACCAGCAGCATGCGATACATGCTTATGCTCATTACAGCACTGAGTGGAGAGCTCCCTCGGGATTGTGAGTTCAGTGTATCCCCAGTTATCAACTTATGTAAGATGAGCAAGCAGTACTGAGAGCTCAATTATGAATGTTATTATGTTAAGAATATTCTCCAGTTAATATTCTTCAATTAAATGTTCTCCAGTTATGAATGTTATGTATGATATGATGTTTATGTATGTTATGTTATGAATGAAAGCATGTATGTTATGAATGTAAAGAAAGTTATGTATTAGTACCTTGTATACGTTTAGCTAGATGATGGTAGTTAACGCACTGTACCCCGATTGGGGATTCTTACTGAGTAACTTAGGTTGCTCACCCTTATTATAAATGTGGTTCCACATGTAACTAGAACGAGCGACGCTGATGGCTGAAAGAGTGGAATGGATCATGGGGTCATTTATTGTTTTAAATAAAGTTGTTAAACTCTGAGTATTTTAAGCTATGTTTTCATTGCATTTAGTTAGGGCACAGAGCCCTCAGGTTTTATGAATTATGGTTTGCCTGCAAGCTCTTTTGATTTTAAGTATGAATGAACTATTTGTATTATTTTAATATCTGGCCAGAATGTTTTAATAAATGTTTAAGTTTAATTCGAGCTTGTTATTAGACTTTCATAGATTTAAGTTTATCCGCTTTTAAGTCATGCATGTAGTAAAGACCTAAGTTTAGGACTCTATTTGGGTCGGGTCTTTACAAAACCGATGATGAACACCATGATGCAACAACAGGCACAGTTTCATGGGTTAGCAAATGAAGATCCATATGTTCATTTGCGCGAATTCATGGGAATATGTGATTCCTACAAGATTCCAGACGTTACCCTAGATAAGCTTTGCTTGCACTTATTTCCACATTCTTTGCAAGGAAAAGCGAAAGAATGGCTGACAATAGTGGACGGAGTAGAGAATATTGAGTGGGAGGAACTAGCCAAAAGATTCCTACTCAAATATTTTCCACCCAGGAAGTTGAAGAAACTTCACGATGCCATTGTTAAATTTAACCAAGAGCCAGGCAAAACACTTTTGGAAACATGGGATCGTTTTAAGGCAGCCGTTCGCAAATGTTCAAATCATGACATCCCATTTTGCATTTAACTGGAATATTTCTACGGAGGTCTAGATGATGCAACACAAGATGTGTTGGATGCATCAACGAATGGAGCCTTATTATCAAAAACCTACAAGCAAGCAACAAAAGTAATAGAACGGGTTGCTCTCAACAGAAGTCAATGGAAGAATGAAGGACGAACCGAGCAAAAATCAGCGAAAGAGGAAGATTCTACCATTCGACAAGAGCTGAAGGAAGTTCACGCGTTACTAATGACGATGCGAAAGGAAAACAAAAACTCTTCACATACTCAAAATGTGAACATGATGCAAGAAGAGTTTTTCGAAACATGTGCTATGTGCGGAGACGCACATTGCTATGACGATTGTCCACACAAGACTGCATCAGTGAACTTCATCAATGGACAATCAGCGAACCGAAAAAACAGTCCGTTCTCCAACACTTACAACCCTACTTGGAGAAATCACCCAAATTTTTCATGGAGCAATCAGGGAAACTTAGTTTCTTCAGGTAAGACGAACTTTACAAAACCAATTGGTCATTCGCCGAGTTTTAACAACGCGAACAATCAACCAGGTCAGAATCCTAACTTTCAAACTTCATATTCGCGAAATAATACCCAATCATTTTCTAACAATTCTATGGATAATATGTTGAATGACTTTATGCAGACTCAGCAAGCAGCAGTGCAAAATCTGGAAATACAAATGAGACAATTGGCCACGGAAGTTAGAGAAAGGCCAGTTGGACAACTACCTGCAGACACTGAGTCAACGAAAATCAAAGGAAAGGAATAGGAATGCACCGTGATGGAAACGACAAGGTACACAAATATTTCGTACACAAGGTACACATTTTCGTTTGTAAATTACGCAACATTTCAATTATTTCCCTTTTTAGTATTTAAAATTTTCTTTTAAATAGAAGTTCGCAAAAGCAATTTGTCGTTTACGAATTATTTAGGAATTTCGAATTTTGGAAGTCTGAAAACGTCATTCGAAAAACCCATAAATCCAAAATTTTAATCATTAAAAAGATTTCGAAGAGACACGTGTAGGGTAAGAGCGAAAAAAAATTAACGATGGGATGTGAACGAGCGCCACTTTGGCGATTCTGTTTTCGATTTCTCGAAAACCGAATCCAAAGTCTATAAAACCCTTGTCTTCTTCCCAAAATCCTAACGTTCGGATTTTTCGAAATTTCTTATCCGATCAAAATTTCAGACGCTTCGTTCTCTCAAATTTCCGTCCAAACATGTCATCTGAGAAATCAAACGCCGAAAACTTAAAGAATATTGTGAAAATTGGTTCACAATCATCCCAAAACCCGAAACCTAAGCCGCAATGGCTTAGCAGTAAGGCTAAGGTAAAACAACCAGCGAGTTCTTCCATTCCAGAACCCACCGTCACCGAGCAAGTGGTGGTTGAGTGTAAAGACCCAACCCAAAAGTGGTCCTAACCTAGGTCTTTAACCAGCATGCATGGCTTTAAAACATAATTAATGCGGAACTAAAAACA
>JBBMEF010000021.1:898308-920949 GCA_037832685.1 Sicyos baderoa | reverse complement strand
ATGGTGGGGAGGATGAAGCACATTGTAGGAATTTTGAGAGAAAATAGGCTTAAATTTGAAAAACCAAAAACAAGAAAGCAAATGGTTATCAAACGGGGCCTAAGTTATGTCAATTGAATTATGTTAACTAGCAAATTGAAAAGCCAACAAAAACATAGCTCTACCGACATCTTGACCTAGTAACCATGAGATTATAGGTTCGAATCTCCCTCTCTCTAATATTGTTGTATACAAGAAAAAAACAGCAAATTGAAACTAACACTTAAATTATCAATAAAAATAATAATTTAATGATCTTTTAATGTATTAGTAACCAATTTGTGGTTCGAAACTCCTATTAAAAAAAACTAACTACTTAAATCTAGATGCTTACTAAAACATAATAAATGATAAATATATGTCCAGGCCACGTAAAATTAAAATTAAAATTAATAAACTATATTTCTTTATAATATAATTTCCTAAAATAAAAGAGATCAGTTTAGAGAGTAATTTGGGTGCACCCCGGGTAACACCCTCATCGTGATACCTTTCATTAAGAGCTACACATCTTTTTTTCTTTTAATTTTTTTTATAATAAATATAAAGTAAAAAAAGAAAGATGATATGTGTGGCACCAAATGTGCCACATAAGTGGTATTACGGTGAATGTGCTACTCGGAATGC
The DNA here is from genome assembly GCA_037832685.1 of Sicyos baderoa. Taxonomy (NCBI): domain Eukaryota; kingdom Viridiplantae; phylum Streptophyta; class Magnoliopsida; order Cucurbitales; family Cucurbitaceae; genus Sicyos; species Sicyos baderoa. The sequence continues at coordinate 920,283 of JBBMEF010000021.1, read as the reverse complement.
ACCTAAATTGTTCTCATCAGTTTAAATGTGAAATTACATTTAATGCTCACTGTTGACCGTTGAACTCATTATCGGTAGGACCCGTTACCCATTTTGTTGATAAAAACACTACCCTAATTATAAACCAACTTCATTGCAAAAATAAATAAATGAAGAAAACAATTACAAAAAACCATTAAAACCCACTGTGCAAAAATTAAGATACCCAACCAACAAAAAAAAAAAAAAAAAAAAAAAAAAAAAAAAATTGAAGAAAGCTCCATTTACTAACACTGAAACAGATACAGACCAATCCCCACTTTGAATATCTTATCATCACATCCAAACAGCTCTTTGCATCACTTGATCAATTTTTTTTTTCTTTTCTTTTTAATATCTCATCAAGAATGTTTGGATCCAGGTAAAAATGAAAACTTTTCAAGGAAAGCAATATATAATTCAAACCAAGTCCCAAAAAGGAAAGAGATAAAATTGCACTCTTCTTCTTATTATTATTTTATAGAGTTCCATTGCTGTCAAGATTTGAATTACGTCAATTGCTTTAAATTTTGAACTCCCAACTTTTAGAAATGAATTAAACCATATTATATTATATTATATATATATATATTATTTAAATATCTTAAATATACTACTACTTATTAGTCTCCATGACTATTATTGAACAACCTCTTGACCTTTTATTATATTTGATTAATAAGTTATAGAAAATTACACTTAACTTGGCAATAGACTTGAAAATAAATTATACTTTTTGTAAGTTCAACACAATATTTTAAATTTTTGTACATTCAAATCTATAACTTTTTTATTGAATATATATCTAAGCTAAACACAATTTGATTGGGGATGGATTTTTATATGCTCAAACTTAATATATATATAATAAAAAAAAAAAATTGATCTTTAAATTTAGTTCAGTAAGTCTTTGACTATAAAATTGTATCTTAAACATATGACGGAGCCAAAAGTTTGAGATTTTAAGTTATATTCCCTTCAAAATTTCAATCTCATATTTAAGATCAGTTTATGACATTAATTTGGTCAATAAAAATCATGAGTTCAAAACTCCACACTCAATTGTAATAACCAAAAAAAAAAAAAAAAAAAACTTTCACAATCTTAAATTGAGAAAAACTTCCACACGATATAATACGTATAAACAAAATTGTTTATTCTCTTAAGATATATATTTTTTTTTTTATAAATAAAGTATAATTAAGAGTGGGGAATTGGAATGAATAAAAAAAGCATATACAAATTAGTATAGAGAGAAAGGAATGGGACCTGCAAGAGTATCTAGAAGGGTGGATTTGCCGGAGCCGGAAGGGCCCATAATGGCCATGATCCGACCCGGCTCGGAGTAGCCACGTAGGCCATTGAGGATCCTCTTGGTGGGCCCGGCGCCGCTGAAATTTGGAAGCACCACCGTCAGATCCTCCCACACAAGGTAACTCCCCCGCTCCTCTCCCCGTCGAAGCCCCTCGCCGCCGCTATAGCTCCCTCCGCCGGCTTCAATTTCCATGCCCATCAATCAAACTAAAACACAATTGAAGCAAATTGGAGAATTATGGGTAATATATATATATAAAAAGAAATAATATTAATGAAATTAAAGAATGGATGGATGGATGTGTGTGTTGGATTTTGATTGGGTTTTGAAATGAATGTACAACCAAAGTGTAGAAGTGGTATAAATGCACACCAAATTAATGATGGAGAGAGAATGATGAATACACACACAAAATAAGGATGGGGTTGATTTTCATTTTCATGTGAATTAGTTGGGAGATATTAAATGAATTAAGGCACTTGTTGAATTTCAGTTCTCTTTCTACAAATTTAAACCTAATTTCTCAAACCATTGTGTGTCTATGAATGTGAATATGGTTTTCAATTTCACACTAAAACCAAATCAGAAGGAAGAAAAAAAAACACACCCCCACACACACCTTTTCTTGATCACCAAACATGAGCAAAAATTGATCTTTTTTATGTGTTGTTACTTTAAGAATCTACTCTTCAAATAATAGGGAAAATCATATTTAAACAACATTGAAAGCAATTTTGATTTGAAAACCCCTTCAATTTAAGGATGGGTGTGGGAAATTTACACTCACGACTTTTTGATCACGATCGAGGCTACAACTTATGTGTCGGTGAATTATTATTTTTGTTGATACGTACTTAAGCAATAAATTAATAAGATAGTACTTTAATAATTGAGCTAATATATATATATATACATATTGAGATATTATAGAGCATATAGATGCTTTTATCACTATTTGTATCTTAATAATATAATATTCTAATATTTATAATTGTGTATTTTTAAAAGCGAGTGTTTGGTGGAGAGGAGATCCTGAAAAAGTAAAATAAATGATTAGTCAAATTTATGATAATCATTTATTTAAAAATTAATTTTTAAATAGGATATAAGTGTATGGTTTTGAAATTTCAAATTCACTTATGATGGAGTATATATATATATATATATATATATATATATATATAAACACAATGACAATGACAATCTTAAGTGAATTTGAAATTTTAAGTGAACTGCCTCCATTGATAAGTCAAGTTTAAAATGCCTCAACTAATAATTTTTAATTATTTGTGTATCAGATCGACTTCCCAAATTAATCAAGTAGGCATTATCAATTCATGCAGTAATATAAATAACCGTAAATAATATAATTGTAAACATAAATTCCAACAAATTACTTCAAGAGAATTAATAATTTTGACCTAGATCAGTTCATAAATAACTTTTGTTGAGTTTAACTATCTGGATTAATGACAGAGGGATGGTAAAATATATCAAAAAAATAAAAAAAGTGAAAGGGATGAGAAAATATTTATATTAAGATTGGAACTAAATTAAAGTGAGAATTGAATAATGGGTTTTAATGTGATTGACAATAATATAAACCAGCCAACCGTAAAAGCATTTATTATTCAAAGAAGAAAGAAACCATAAAAATGTTATTTTTTTTTGTTATTACAATGAAATCTGTGTGATTTAAAAAAAAGAAAATGAAATTTGTGTGTGGCTAATGTGTTGAAAATGTGGATGCCGGGTCATAACCAAACTAAAACATAATAATATTGAATAGATCGATGACCCCATTGATTATTTAATTTGGTATTAATCTATTTTCATTTCACGATCACAAAGTTTAATTTCTGACATCGATATTTGTAATCTCATTTATTTTATTTGGACTCTAAAAAAGAAGATCAATTGTTATTTTTTTTTTTCTCAATGATAATAGTTCACATTGCATAAAAGTATGGTAACAAAGCATTCATTTAAAATTTATCATCTTCATGAGTGATTGAACTAAAAAAAAATACTCATAATTACTTTCTTAAATAAGGAAAAAAAACCAACCAAAATTATTCTTAAAAAAAATAAAACCCAATCATTTTTTTGTTCAACAAGAATACTAGCTCTATGTCATTGACACACATTATTTGATTTAGTTATTATTTTCATGTTTTTTTAATCAATCAATTTAGTTAGCTCTTACTCTTAGTTCGAGTGGCTATGCCATTCAATTCTACCCCTGTTTATTAAATGGGTCAATGTCGCAATAGTTTCACGTTTGGTTAAAAACTAGTTTAACACCAACATTACGAGTTCGATCCCTGAAATTAGTATTTGTAATTTCTATATCCAACTTATATTAAAAAAAATAATAAAAAAATTATACCACCATTTAATTTTGGTATGTGGTCATGTTGCATATTTAATTTAGTCAAATTCAATTTTGAATAATTTCTTATATGAACCGAACAAAAACCATTAGATAATATTAATCAATAAATTAAATAGATTTGATTGTTCAATTTAGAAAAAAAAAATGATTATTTGAAGGGCATTTTTTTAGAATCTTTGTTTTCTTTGATGACGGTAAATTGTAATATCTCGACGACATTTCTGGAGTCAACTCAAAAGTCATTCTCTTTGATTTTGTACATCAATGGGCCTTAGAAACACACTTCCAGTTGGCCCAAATAGGTAATGGGCCCATAAATGTATTGTCTTTCTCTTACGCCGTTGGATTCGTTGCGGAAATTGGAAGAAACGAGCTCGATGGTTTCCAGGGAAGAAGCGGTTTATCGGCGGCGAGGGTTTTTGTTCGTCGTCGTCGGCTTCGTTTTCCTTCTGCTATTTCTCTATGCCGCTCTCATTTCCAAGCTTCTTCCACCTTTCGACAACGCCTTCTTCTCTGCTATTCAGAACGACTGGTATTATTTCTGTTGATTTTGGTGAATTCCTTTATTTGTGTTGTGGAACCCTAGTATTTTGAAGGATTCAAAATCATTTTCTGTGTTTTGTTTGAGTTAACATGTATTAGGATTTGAAATTCTGTTCTTCTGTCCCAGCAATGTAATAATAGGTCGAATTTGGTAAGGGTTTTGATGAAGCTATGTTTGGCGTGGTTGGATTGAAGAAATCTAAATGAACTCAAGAAAAAAGGAAAATTGATTCGTGAAAAACTCGATTGTGGATGATTGGGAGGGAGATAGGAAGAAGGAAGAAACGGGTGGGCAAAAAGAGGAAGAAGAATTGGAGTTGGGGTTATCTTTCGTTATTACGTTTTATTAAAATAACAATTGCCCAAAGGAAATTTCCATGAAAAGTGATTTAGTGATAGATAGTGCGATTTCTTTAAAAGATTGCTTGAAATAAATCATCATGGATTCACTAATGGTTTTCGAAATCATATGTTTGGAAATCTAAGTTATAACTATTTGGACCCGCTGGATAACCATTTGGTTGTTTTTGGTTTTTGAAATTTGAACATATTCTCACTCAATTTTTCTATGTGTTCCACCATTCCTACAATATATCCATATTTTCGTGAGAAAGTAGGTGAATACTATCCAACTTTTAAAAACAATGTTTTCAAATTTTGGTTTGGTTTCTATTTATATAGGTGAGAGGTACACATCCAAGTAAGAGAAAACATATGGTAAGATAGTTATTATCGGCTTAAATTTCAAAAACAAAAAACAAAAAACCAAATGGTTATCAAAGATGCTTTGATTTTTTGTTTTTGGATTTTGAAATTTAAGTTTATTTTTACTCAAATTTCCTACAATATGTTTTATCTTTTCTACGATTTGTTCCATCCATCCTTAAGAAAGTATGTGAATGCTAATCAATTTCAAAAACCATATCAAACTTTTGGAAGTTACTTTATTTTGTTTTCAAATTTTGATTTGGTTTCTAGAAATATAGATAGGATGTAGATATCCAAATAGGAAAAAAAAATGAATGAAATAGTTGTTGTAGGCTTAAATTAAAAAAAAAAAACTAAAAACAAAATGGTTATCAAACGTGATCTAAGCGACCAACCTAAAAATTAATTTTCTAGTTTCCTTAATTGTTTGATCACGAAATGGGTTGAGCTAAGCCATAATGACATGTAAGTTAGTCCACAGGGGCATAAAGAAGGCTCGACCTTGAAAGCCAAGAACATAAAAGAAAAATGCTTGAAACAAATTCATAACAACTTCAAGGAAAGTAATCTTGTCACGTGTTTCTTTGCCTGCTGTGGATTAACAATGACCTCTATTTGTAATGCATTTTTTCTTCTTGATTAGGTATTACTGTTTCCTGGTGCCCGTGACATTGCCTATCCTTTATGTTGCCGTTTACTTCCATTGGCTCAGCATGAAACTATTCAAGCATGCTTGAAGGCCAGCATGAAACTATCCATGCAAGTCAGAGTGTTTCACTGATCTTGTAATGGCATGTTTTCGAAGTTTCGTTAGCCAAGGTGATCAAGGGTGTCCCGGTGATCGAAGGCATATACAATGATCGTGGTAGCGAAGTCCACATCGGTGAGTCTTTTGCCATAGAAAAAGATAAAGCTCTATGATCTTTGATGAGGACAGGAGGCATTCAAACTAAGCTGAAAGGCCAAAGAGTTTTTTATAGTCACATTGAATGACTTGGTGAATGCATCTAAGCAAAAGCTCTATGATCTTTGGTAAGTATCTCCAAAGCTAATTTAGGGCATCCAACTTGGGCTAGTGGTTTTTATGGACAAATCTTGAATATTGGAAATTGCTTGATTGTGAGACATGCCACTTTTAGTACTGGTTTGATTTATTCTTCTACCAAAATTTGACCATTATGTAATGAAAAATGTTTTGAGTTCAGAGCCCCCTATTTACTTCCGATGGTCATATTTTTTTTTTCTTTTCAGTTATACAAACCAATATAAATGAAGTTTTTTTTTTTTGGGTCAATTCGAACATAATTTAATGGGTTATTATAACTTATTCTAATAAGTGTTGATCTCGAGATTAAGCTAAAAAAAATCAATTTGCCACTCTAACAGTACTCTAAAGTCTAATGTTTTTACAACGAATTAGTTCTATTTTCAATTTGACAACTTTAATATTTTCAGTTTAATGGGCTATTATAATTTATGCTAGTTCGGTTAAGCTAAATAAATCAATTTGCCTCTCCAACAATACTATTGTCTTCCAGTGGTTATAGTCGAAAGCTTGAACTTTGAAAATGTGAGATTCACTTAGAATATCAATTTGGAGACATCTCCCGTGTCTTTATTTCTTCGATGTCTCCCTATGATATAGACATGATTACTCTCATTTTTGGTTTCAAAAAAAGAAAAATTAATGTTGAATAGAAATTTTAAGGTCTACCTGGAAAGATAAATTCTTTAATACTTTAAATTAATTTTGTTTTTCTTCTTATTTTTATTTGTAATTTACTTTAGATATGCGGTTTATCATTTTATATGAAGTTTTTGTAACTTATTTCTTTTCAATATTTCGTAGTCAATTATAACTCATTGCAAAGTAAACATACCATTTCCAATTTTATAGATGAGAAAATCACAATAAGGAAACTTTATTATTAAAACACAGTGAAAATCATAGAGGACCTAAAAGTAAAACTTCAATAAGCCTTTCAAACAAAGCACTTTCTTGGCTGCAAAAAAAAAAAACACTTATTTCTTGTTCACACATTTTTCATTTTTTTATGTATTTTTTTTAATCATTATCTTTTAGATACAAATTAAAGGGTTAGAAGCTGATAAATTTCTTTTCATTCAAGCTCTCAACAGTTTCCTTCAGACTTTCTTCAATAGGAATGAATTCAATGCCTATGCTCTTTGCTTTCTCAACTGAGACCTGATAAGCCAGTATAAATAGCTTCTCATCAGCACACCTGCAGTTAAATTCTTGTACTACTTAGCTTTAATTCTAATTGAAATGTATCAATAAGTGTCATATACATATATAGTTTACATACAAATTAATTATTAGTTATAATACTATTTTAGTTCTTTACCTTTTAGGATTTGTTCTATTTTAGTAATGAACAGAATTATTACGGGTCATTCGATAACATTTCAGTCTCTCGTTTTTCCATTTCATGTTGGGAAAGTTGCTTCTATGAGAAGTGGCTTAGGAGTAATTAAGGGTGGATGAAACTTGTGCAGTGCTCCACGTATGTAGTGGAGTGAAACTCCGATCCCGATTATAGAAAAAAAGGTGGATAAGAGAGGAGAACTTACTCATGAGGAAGTTGAAGAGAAGGGTAGAGATGATGTAAAATCTTCACCAGTTCTGAAGCATGAAGAGCTCTCTCAACCAAACAATATCTTCCCTGAGCTGATGGAACTTCATAGGCTTGAATGTGTGCATTAGCAACATCTTTCACATTAACCCATCCAAATGCCGAATTCGGATAGGTTCGTGCGCCTACATTATTATTTAGATCTCGTTTAATTTTTAAAAAAATTAAGCTTATAAACACTATTTTTAGGGAGATTAAACAATAAAATACCAGATATTAGGCTCAAAATAGCTTGAGCACTGGTGTTTAGTTGTGGCTGCAATAATGGACCAATAACCATTGCAGGGTTAATGGTAACCATGTCAATTCCTTTGTCTCTTACAAACTTCCAAGCTGCTTCCTCAGCTAAAGTTTTGGACAGACCATACCAAAGCTGAAATCCACCAAAACAGACTCTTAAAATTAATAATTTTGAAGGGTGTGTATATATATATATATATATTCTTTTGAAAACCGGAAAATCGGAGCTTCGCTTCCCTATACTTGGGGCACCACTGACCCGTCTCTAGACTGTGACATCGGGATACTTCGAAGGGTATTCTAGTTTAAGCGTTTTCTAGCAGCCTCGAACCAGAGATCTCTCAAGGAAGCATGCCTTTATTATACATTATATATAAATAAAGTTGGATGAAAAGGCGGAAATTACGTTGTTGTCCTCACAGAATTGAGGATCAGAAAACCAAGTGTCATCAACAATTGTAAGAGGAGTTTGAGGCCTGCTTGTATAAGAAACAGCAGCCATGGAAGATGTCAGCACAACCCTCTTCACAGTTGATGCTTTTGCAACTGACTGAAGAACATTCAAAGTTCCTTTCAAGGCAGGATCAAGAAGTTCAGCCTGCAATAAAAAACAAAACAAAACAAAACATGATAACAATAACTAATATAAAACAAAAATGGTATCAAATATGAGGTAAACAAGCTCTCATTGTTTCTTAAAAAATGAGAAACAAAAACAAAAAACAGGAGATATATATTATAAATATATAGGTTATACCCGAGGATCTGAAACAGCATTAAAGAAAGGAGAAGCAGTATGAAAAACCCCTTCACAACCTTCAATGGCAGAATCAAAGGAACCTTCCTCCAACAGGTTGGCTTTGAACAAATGAAGTCTCTCACTTGCTCCATCAAGTGCAACCAAATGACCAGTTTTGTTTGGATCACCTATCCGACATGAAATGAGTTTAGCTCAACGATAATTGGCACGTATTCTTGATTTTGGGTTGGAGAAGAAACAAAATAATGATGAAACGAGATTGAAGCAAAATAAAGAGAAACGCGGAACAGACCGGGATCTCGAACACTGGCTCTAACCGTGTAGCCTCGTTGGAGAAGAAACTTAACAATCCAAGAAGCTATGTAGCCAGAGGCACCAGTCACACACACAGTCTTCTCTGCTATGTTGCAGCTCATTGTAATTTCTTTCTAAGATATGTTACTAATTAATGTGTTAATGCCATCATCTAATTCAACTATTTATACTAAAATCACGTCTCTTACTTATTTTAATAAAGAGTTCTATATTAATATTCGTTTATTAAATCCGTTTGATCAAAAACTTATTTGCTCTTTTTTTTAGTCTTTGGTTGAAACCCAAGGTTAAGAGATACCATTATTAAATTTGTCCAATCCAAACCTAGCTTATTTACTCAGTTAGTCATCTATTTATACTTCTATTATGCCAATAATTGTAATATATATTCAGACAGAGGTAATTCTTTTATTCAAATTTTAAATTGTAATATATTTGTTTGTTATGTTTTTGGTTCTAACTAGTATATAGGACTATGACTTTTCAATATTGAGTAGTCATTTATGATTTTTTTTTTCTTAGGGCATAATGGACAAACAATGGAGTTGGCTTGACTTGGTTTCTATTCCATGTTTGTCCCATGGACTTCCATAAGTTCATCAAACTCCTACCCAACTCTACGCGTGCCTACATTTTTATTTAAATATTAAAATATTCAAAAACTACTCAATGTTTATTTTTTTATTTAAATAAAAGCTTCAACAATTTTCTTTCCATCATATCAAACATAACTTTATTATTAAAATACTATTAAATATCCATTTTTTTATTTAAATAAAAACTTCAACTATTCTCTTTCCATCACATCAAACATAACTTTATATTTTCTTTCATTTCCCCCAAACATAAACTTATTTCACTTATCTTCTCTTCTCATTCCAACTCAACTCAACTCAACCTATTCCCTCAAAGTCAAACATGCCCTTAGTTATTACAATCGAATGTGGACTTTTGAACTCATGATTTTTATTGACCAAATTAATGTCATAACTGGTCTTAAATATGAGATTGAGACTTTGCAGGAAATATATTGGTCGGCGGCTGTATTAAAAAAATATTTTATTTCAATCAACCTATTTAAAATTAATATTAAATTTTGCTAACCAATGAGATTGTGCGATGTCACATTCTTAATCCTTCAAGATCATATCTCCACTGACAAAGCCACCTGTTGAAGATCAAATCTTATGAAGTGTTTGATTTATGAATTCAAACCGTATAAATTTATAAGGGGTATTTTTCATGTATAAATAAAAAAAATTACTTTAGAAAAAGTTTATGCACAGCAAGAAAAAAGTGGAACAGGTCTAATAAGATGAAAAGTTTCATGTTTATAAAAGTTTTAATATGTATTAAATAGTAGTCGATGTGTGCATATATAGTTTTGAATCAATGTCACAAATAATATGTAGTAAGTATTACAAATAAGTCTTTAATCAATATAATTTTTAATAAATGTAGTAAATAATCTTCAATCAAGAAACGATCAATGCCTTGATTGAATTATGAAGGAAAAAAAATCTACGATTATACTATAGATGAAATAATTCTAAAAAATGTTATAATTAAAGTAGAGAACAAATTTTTTCTAGAGCAAATTCTCAATTTATAATCAAAATAATTAAAATAAAAGAAATTTATCTTTAATTTTTTAATCAACATAAATTGTTATTGTACATCAATATTGTTTTTAATATTTTATTAAAATTGTATTTTGAATTAAGATTACACCAAATCAAACATCATTTTTTTAAAACCAATCAAGCATCATTTATATTTTAAGAAGGTACCAAATTTTGAGGAATATGAATTTCAAACTACTGTTTTTTTTTAGAATTCTAACACTCTTAATATTGATTTTTTTTTTTTTTTTTTTTTATAAAACATGGCGGCTACCTAATTTTCCAATAAGTTTCCAAGTGGGCTGTCGTCTGTTATGAATTCCTCGAACTAGTTCTGCAAATTAGTTTATAAAATGCCTCATTTAAATTCAAGGAAATTTGTTATGTATACCGATTTTAAGACACTTTATAAAAATTATAGTACATTTTTATCAAAAGTTCGTTTATACCAAAATTTGGAGCGATTGAACTCAACCAATAACTAGTGATTGAACTCAATCAGTTTATTAAGTGAATGAGCTCAATTGATTGAGTTAAATCAATAACTAGTGATTGAACTCTGATTGAATTTAATCATCAAATTTTTGATATATATATAATTATTTTTAGTTTTGTACTATAAATATAATTTTTTAGCCAATTTTTATTATACATTAAAAAATCCCCTAAATTCAATGTATTTAAATTAAGTACCCACATAATAAATTAGATTTGGGAATCAAATCCTACAAGTCAGCATATCTTCGCCTTTTCAAAATTTGATAAAAATAATAATAGAATGAAAAAGAAAAGTTCGAGGGAGGGACAAGTTTTGTAAAGGGAAATGTTTTTTCCTAAAATAGACAGAATAATATAGGATGATTTTTTTTTTATTTTTTTTATTATTTTTTATTTTGGTGACTTACGGATTTACTATCTTCAACTAATATCACATACAATATTGCATAAAATTAACTTTTAGGTAAATGACAATCATGCATCTCAAAACCTTTTTAACCAATTAACCTCATGATAGTCCTCTAAAGTTAATTTATTATGACAAAATTATTTTATTATTTTTTTAATTCAACAATTTTTGTTGGAAAAAGTTTGAACTTATAATTTTTTGTAATAAATCATTGCTATTCTTTATTAATTTTTATAACTATATAACTATTGTTTTTAGCTTAATCTACGAGTAAGAAAAAAACTACTTTAATTGGTTAAAGAAGGCCTTTTGATGCATAAGTTGATGAATTTAATTCATGGTGGCTATCTACCTATAAATTAATTTCTTATGGATTTCCTTGACATTCAAATATTGTAGGATCAGACGATCGAGATGCGTGAAAGCTGATCCACACAATCACGAATATCAGGAGAAAAAAAAAAAAAAAACTATGAGTAAGAATTACATATTTGTGAATTTACTTTAATAGTAAGAGCTGAAATATTTTTGAATTAGAGAGTTTAGAAATTGAAATACTCTTACGGGTTAAGAGATTAACTAGAAATATATGTTCGACCAGAAATAATGTAGTATTTACCCAAATTCTTTATTGTAAAAAAATAGTTATTTTTCTTGGAATTACTTTGATTTTTCAAGCAACCACCTAATCGTCTTTTATAAATAATTAAAAAACTCGCAGACTTCATTTGAATTTTGATGCGCAACTTGGTATTATATTACATATTTAATTGGAATATTGATTAGATGAGCTAAGTGATGACAGACGGGTTGCTAATAATTATAATAAATAATTAAAAAAAACAATATAATTATAATAAATAATATACATAAAAAAAGGAATTTGCACTCTATAACAAATTCTCTACCCCACATTAGAATTATAGCAACATTTTAAAAATATTGCAAATATAGCAATTTTTGTTTTCAGATATTATTGATAGACTCTATCAGACACTATTGATGAAATCTATCGGACACACTATTGGGGAAGTCTATTAGACACTATTGATGGAGTCTATAAAATCTGATTTTGCTATATTTGTAAATATTTTTATTTTTTTTTGCTATTTATGTAACTTTTTTTACCTTACTATAATGTACATGCAAATTCTCCTAAAAAAAACAGGACATTAAGAAAAAATTCAAATACTAGTGGTAGTAAGGGAAAAATTTGAGAGATTATAAAATAAAATAAGAAAACAAAATCAGTTTATATCTAAGTTTTGAGTTTTTTTTTAGCAACAAAGAAACCATCCTAGATGTTTAGATTGACGATATATATCAATTATGGTTGGTTCAACTCATTTTAACCACTATCTTAATAATTTTCTCGAAAGAAGCTATTATCTTAATAAACTATATGTATTACTAACCTATCTATTAATTTTGAGATGGATATCTATGATATCTAATAAAAACAAAACAAATATGTTTTTAGTTACTTCCACCCTTTCATTTTACCTCACCACTTCAACCATCATGGAATGTCTCAATTGGTCAAAGGGGGCTTTGGGGGTGCATAAAAGTATGGATTCAAACCCTATGATGACTACATACCTAGAAATTAATTTCCTATAAGTTTCCTTGACATATAAATGTTGTAGGGTCAGGCGGTATGCCCCGTGATATTAGTCGAGGTGCGCGCAAACTGGCTCGAACAGTCACGGATAACAAAAAAAAAAAAAAAAAAAATCTTACCTCACCACTTCAAACATTTTTCTCTTACCCGTGATTAATGTAATTTTAAAATCTATAACCAAAAAGTATTTTAACATAAAGTTTATTTTGGTAAGAAATGTTAGCATTAAGATAGAGTGAACATGTGGCAAGAAAGTAGTGGTTAGAAAATCTGTTAGGATAAGGAAATGGATGATGTTTCATTGAACAATCAACATGAAGCTTGAATCAATTGGGCACACTCCCAAACATAACTATATCCTCTTTCCCCTTCACCCACTCTCAACCATCCCCAATCCCTCCAAACACCTACCAATGGCATCCATGTCTATGACAGCCTCCTTCCTCCCCCTCACAGCCAAGCTCCCTTCCGCCGCTGCGGCCCGAAGATCCCTCATCGTCGCCAAGGCCTCCACCTCGGACGACATTGCCAACACCAACTTGGAGATCAAGAATGTGAAGGTTGAGAGCAGGCAGGGGCGACGGGACTTGGTGGCAGCTGCCATGACCGTGGCGGCGGCAAGCCTGGCAACGGCTGCCATGGCGGACGAGCCCGAGCGTGGCAGTGCCGAAGCCAAGAAGAAGTATGCTGTCATTTGTGTAACGCAGCCCACGGCTCGTATTTGCCGCAAGTGATGATATCTAGAGATCTTCTCTATGTTGCATCATCTTCTTTTTCTTCTCTATTGAACTCTTTTGTTTGAATGAAGAATCTGTAAAAGAAAGCTATGAATCTCTCTTCCTGTCTCTCTCTCTTGTTGTACTTCCTCAAACCTACAGTTCATTTATGTAATTTTTCACATTTTATCACTGCCATTGATCATAAACCTCAAACAAACACCAAATTTGCAGATTATAACTATGATTCAATCATAAATTCACTCATGTGATTAACTATTTTCCTAATATGTTGGTGATAGTTTCAGAATGATTATTATTTAACTTAACTTCAAGCATATACAAGTTTAAGGTTGAAAATGTTCAATCAAAAAGTGAATCATCATGTATATATGTTAATCATCACCCCAATTCAGAGATTTCCCTTTACAAATATGAATGAGTTTTTTGGATACATCAAGAAGAATTTTAAATATCTAAGCCCTGAATCCATGATTGCAGAAAATAAGGAAATAACTTCATGTATCTGTCTGCAAGAATATGAATCTGCAAGTCATTAATGGAGGCTGTCAAGAAGATCCCAGAAAGTGTTCTCTCTCTACATTCACAAGTGGAAGGCCAAAATGGTAAATTCTCAACAGCTCTACCTTTTCATGTCAGGTTCTCCAAAAACACAAGCAAAGCTCTAATGGTTTCACTTGGGATAGATTTCAAATAATAATAATAATGTTAATAATTACCATAAATGAATAGCTGAAAACCCAACATAAATATATTTGTATTTTCCAAATTTTTGCTTTCTTCAAGTATAAGTTGAATCAGTTCCATCTTTCAGACGGCTCATCTACCTCCACTAGTAAGATTCAGTGAGCCTTCTCTGAACAACTTCAAGCTTAGGCTGTTGAATCTTTCCCGTGAATATTGCCTCGACGCTTTTCTCCAATCGGTTCCAGCCTTCATCATGGCTGCAAACTCTTCGTAGCTTATGCGTCCATCCTACAAAAGAGAAATAAAATGGTTGGAAAAACAGACCTACAATTTTCTACATCTATATCAACATCTATGGAGGGCTGAACTACTACTTTCAGATGTTTCCCAAGCAAATACTAGAACTATGAAGCAGTCCGAGGTACATCAAATTTCTATATGTTACTAAAAGCTGGACATGAGCTATTTCTGAACACTACAGCAATGCTGACCTTATCTGTGTCGACATCATGCATAATGGCACTGATGACATCCTCGATGTTTGTTTCGTCTTTATCATTTAGCACAGCTCGAAGTTCTTCAATCTCGATGAAACCACTCTGATTTTGATCAAAGAATGCAAAAGCTTTATGTAGGTGCTCGTCATTTGTCATCCTTTTGAGGTGAATTGAAACTGAAACAAAATCTCCGTAGTTTAAAGTTCCATCATCATGAATTCCAACCTGAAGAAAGCAAAGGTTGAGTTAGTAACTGTTTCTAAAAGTCGGATTACAACTTCATAATACAGACATAAGTTCAAGTTTTCTTAAGATAAACTGCCTCTAAATCACAAACTATGCAACAAATCCTAGTATCTAACGAATCATGCTTCCTTTTCGGTTTCTTTTTAGAGAACATTAGGCTCTATATCTACATGTATGTACAGGGTAATCACTGTACATACTGCTTCCATAAGTATCTGAAGATCTGTTTCTGGAATCTGTTGTCCAAGCTTTTGCAATCCACTTCTCAGCTCCTCGAGATTTATCTTGCCTCTCTTCTCAACGTCCATCATATCAAATGTCTCCTTTATGCCAGCTACTTCCTCCACCGACAAATGCTCGGCGATCACCTAAGTACAATAATCAAATGAAATGTCATTTATAACTCAAGTAATCTATTCTATAAAACACCCCAAATGACTTCTGTGATTACCCTTAGAGCTCGTTTCTTGAGCTTGTTCATCACTGAAAATTGCTTGAGCCTCGCTTTTACTGTCTCACCTAATGGAACATTTGGAGCCTTCTTAGCATTTTGTAACCAAGGGTGGTCTGCACAAAAGAACAGTGATATTTCAGGTATTTTCTGCAAATTTTGAACTATAAGAGAAGTGCTAGATCTCAGAATGATGCATGTGAAACCAGTACACACGATATACCTAGAACTTCCTGAGCAGTAAGGCGCCGCTTGGGATCAGGATCAAGCATTTTTCTTACGAGATCCTTTGCATTTTCAGATACTTTTGGCCATGGGTCTCTCCTAAAATCAATAACAGAGCGAATAATTGCCTGTGCTACACCCTGTTCGGTTTCTACAGAAAAATTGGAATGCAACATATGAGGAGGAAATCTGAAAAAGAATAACAAAAACAAAACTAACACCTATGCAGAAGTAATAAGAACTTGGTTTTTTTCCATAAAGGAAATAATGTGTACGGATACACTAAACAAAAAGTATATTCAAGACATGAACTGACTGTAGAGAGCAAAAATTCAAACCTGCCCAAAATGGTGGGATGCCACAGAGAAGAATATAGAGGATAACCCCGGCACTCCAAACATCAACTTCTGGACCATAATTCCTTTTCAGGACCTCTGGAGCCATGTAGTAAGGACTTCCTACTATTTCATTGAATTTTTCACCTAATCCAATAGAAACATTAATGTTTTATGTTCATGACATGAACAAAGAGAAAGCTGTGGCAAGTGCAACAGCACAAACAAAACAAGAAGGCGCAACAAAACAATACCATGAGTCTCACATGTCGATTGAATACAAGTCGTAATAGTAATACCTGGTTTAAAAGTGATAGACAATCCAAAATCAATGGCCTTCAATGGGGATGATTCCTTCTTATTTGCAAAAAGAAAATTCTCTGGTTTGAGGTCACGATGCATCACTCCATGTTTATGACAAACCTAATGAAAGGCATGTAAATAAACAAGATTACTTCTCGATAACAAAATGTCAAAATCATATGGCAAATAAAAATCAACATAAACATGCCAAAACATTGCTTGTTCTAATTAAACTGAACTTATAAAAAAGATACAACTCTGCCATGTTTAAATTTTTTAACCAACATTTTCTTTTCACCTGAACAACTTCAACAATTGTGCGCATAACAACAGCCGCTGCACGCTCAGTGTAATGCCCCCTTGCAACAATTCGGTCAAACAATTCCCCACCCTCGCACAGTTCCATCACAATGTGGACTGCCTGGTCATCCTCGTAAGTATCTTTCAGCGTAACGATATTCAAATGCGCGGGCAATAGCTTCATTATTTGAACCTCTCTTCGCACATCCTCAATATCAATAGCAGTCCTAAGTTTCTTCTTTGATATAGATTTACAGGCAAACTTCTCCCCTGTATTAGTATCTGTGCATAAATAGGTTACACCAAATTCACCTCGCCCAAGCTCGCAACCGAGATCATAATGAGCTAAAATATCATGACCAGTAGGATTTTTCAACACCCGAAGCTTGTTACCACCACCATTCACTTTCTTCCCTCCATCCTTAGTAGAAAATGGATTAGCCTTCTTCTTTTTCTTATCTTTAGGCTTAGCTGAAGGAGTGCCAGGAGAAGCACAACAATTACCCATGGGCAAGATCCAGAATTTTCGAAATTCACTGACCTTCTAAGGGATTTCAAGACCCATAAAACAAATATATAAGGGTCAGAAACATAGATGCAAAATAGAAATTAATAAACAAGAATCAAAACACAAGTAAGATCCAAACCATTTTCTCACAAACAACACCAACCAAGCTGAGAATCTAAGATAAGTTATCAATAAGACGATTTCCCCTACACAAAAATCCAAAAATCCCACATGATATCATATCACAAATTTGACAGGGAATCAAACAGTCACATTCTCCAAGGAATCATAAACAAAGAAAAACAACAACAACAACAACAACAGAGAGAGATATCCGTTCATGTTCATAATCATTAATCATAACAATTCCACATGACCCAGAAAAATTTGTTCACATTAAGAGATAGAAATGGTAAAAAACAGAAAACCCACCTGGAATTTAGAGTTGAAATTGAGAAATCACGATGACATTGGGCGAAGAAACAGAAATTTGAAGGAGAAAGATGAATCTCAAGAATGTGAAATGGGCATTGATTGAATTTGAGATTTTTTTTCTCCTTCAAATTTGTTTCTCCTTCAAATTTCTTCTGTGATTGTTCTTGTTCTTGTTCTTCCCCTCCTGGATTCAACCAAGGCGGAAGAGAACACAAACGAGACCCTCCTCCCCCACCTCGGTCCTCTTCCCTCTTTTTCAATCCTTCTTAATTTAATTTAACAATTATTACTATTAATCATTGCAATTTTTTTTTAATTGCATTTCGGGAAAATAATTTATTGGATGTTTAAGTCAAATAAATTACTCTATTCAATACCATAGAAAAGAATAGTAATGTCAACTTAAATTTCATTTTAAAGTGTAGTTTTCATGGTCTAACTTTAAAAGTATAATGTAGTAGAACTTTTTTCTATAGTTAATTTGTTTGATTATGGTTCAAAGTATTACTTTAAGCTTAATAGGAAAATGTACCTTATCCTTCATCCAAAGAGACTTAAAAATTTAATAAAACTAGCCAAATTATAGATAACAAAATTTGTAACTTTATTGTTTGAAATTTGATTGTATATTATAATGGAAGCATCAATGCACTTCTATACATTTATTTAGTTGAAGTATAACTTTAACTTTGACTTTTGAACTAAAAAAAATCTTCTTTTTATTTAGAACATACATTTAATATCTTAATTTTGTTAACGAAAATTTCTAAAATACTTGGGGTTGTTTATGGTAAGAAGAACGTAAACGATTATAGGGAAGATGAGAATACATAAAAAAAAATATGATAGAAAAGAACTATAAAGAAGAATAATTATATGTGTATAAGATGAAGAAAATAATTATATATCTTTAGAGTATAAAAAGTAATTATAGAAAATTGATTGTCGTGGTGTTTATGGTGAAGAGAATATTATATCTATTTAGACTAGAGTGTAGAGATTAATGATATTGTTCAAGATGGTAGGAATGTCTAGGAAAATAAAATAGAGAGCATAAAAATGAAAAGTAACTATAAAGAAGTAAATATTGATTATAGAACAAAGTACACAAAAACATGTTCCCATAAGTGGTGGGGGTCAGTTGGAATCTGTCTGAGAAGTAACTGAAGTTGGGAGTGGAACATCAATGGAAGGCTTTATGACTGTATAAAACAAAACATTGTAAAAAATGGAGAAGATGAAGAGAAGAACAGCAGAGTTTGATAAAAGGGTCTCTGAAATCTCTGTCATTTCTCCTCTCATTTCACTTCTTGGAACTTTCATGTCCTGAACTGCACCATGTTAAAAACCACTCCAAATCTCAGCTCAGCATAACACATGGTCAACTTCAGACATCACAATAATAATAGTTAACTCAAGCTTATGCGCTCCTCAACTATTTTTATAAGACAACCTCTGCTCTTTTTTATCTCGAAAAACACTTGTCCTCTTATAGCCCATAGGTATTGGCTAGTTTCTAGTAAAAGTACTTATATAAGATTCAATTTACCATAATTCATTAACTTAGACTTGGTTTTATAATTATTTAGTTTTAATTTTTGAATTTTATTATATCCATGAGTGTCCTACTAACTTATGCACATTTTGACAATTTTACTGAATAATTCACACTACCCTACAATGTTCTAATGTCAAAAAAATCCTTAAAGAATTAATTATTAAGTAGTAGCCAGCCACATGGATTAAAATCCTCATAATCTCTGTTAATACTAATTCTGTTTAAGATATCTTGTTCTGTTATCTGTTCTTTATCTATGTTTTCAAGCACCTAAGTGGAATTGTGTTAAAGTAAAAGAGTATCGAATGAAGATGGTGTAATGAATTGAATCCCAAAATTGCAGTGAGTGAGAATTAGGGTTCATAAGTTGTACCTTTGTTCTTGGGAGGGGAAGCTCGTTTTGAGGAGAAGGATTGAAGCTGCTGGTCAAGATCTTGAAGCGCCTGCCTGGCCTTATCTGGATCAACCTCAAACTGCTGCGAATCGGACTCTGCTGAACACACAACAACGCAACAAGAAGAAGAAGAAGACGGAACTGGGCGAGCTTTGTTGGTGGGTAACAATGGCGGCCGCTGGGTTCGATTGAAGAGAGGGTGAAGGGAGCTCATTAACCTCAGCCCCATGGCTTCGATAATGTTTTTATTTCTTCATTGCCTTCAATATATATATATATATGTATATATATATTTCTCTTTATTAAGATAAGTTTTTGTTGAGATATGCCTTGAATTGAACGAGTGTATATATAAACTTGAATTATTATATTTTTTGCTTCTCTCTAATAAAATCGTCTTCCTTTCTGTCAGTGGACTAGCTAGCACAACCTTAATGAATTAAATAAATTCTTGTGTTGTTTCTTCTCTCGTTTTCTCTAGTTTATATTACTGGTTGATTGTTGTTTTTAATACAGTTATAAATTTGATCTAAACTTAGATTATTTTCTTAACCTTTCAACTTAGATTATTTTTTGGTTACTAGCAAACATTTGTTCATAAATTTGATCTCCACCCCAACTAAAAAGAAAATTGGATAAATTTATAAATCTAAAAAAAAGTGTTTATAAGTTTAAATTCTCAAATTCTCAAACCATCATTAGGTGTGGTTCAAGCTGGCCCGAACCGTCACAAATATCAAAAATATGGAACCTTCATGGATCAGAAGTACATAACAGTTGAGCATTGGATTTAGCAACATTATATTGTTAGGAAATAAAAAATAAACACATTGAAAAGTATGGAGTATGCACGGAATGTAAAAATGAGGTTGTACCTTTATCAGTTTGTTCTCAACCTCGGCTTTAGCACGCGCTTGTCTTCGCTTTAGAATCCCTTCATATTGTTTGGCATTCACAAAAACTGGCTCCTGTGTCACCTCTATGGGCAAAGCCATTCTTGCCTACCAAAGGACAAACTTCAAGTCCAGTAAGATATACATAATATCTACAATAATCACACTACAACCTCTTCCAAGAAACAGGGTGAAAATGGAGGTAAGAAGTACACCAAAGGTCAAATATATACCTATAAATTAGTGTACATGTGCAACAATTACCGGTAAGATACACATAATATGTGTGTGTATTCAAACCATTCTTTTTTTTATATCTGTGAAAATTTGGGCGAGTCTAGTAAAAAAACGAAAAACACATGCACGATGACCTTTATGAGCGTAATAGTACAATCCCCAATCAATAGCACATACAATTTACAATTAATGCCACAAATAGTCTTTAATCTATACATCAGATAATTTCCAATCAAGAGACAGTACAAAATTGGAATATGAAAGAAAAAAAAAAAAAAAAACTAAAAAAATATCACCTAAAGTAAATTCCCTATTTTCATTAAAATATGGTATAGAGAACTATGGGCCAAGAAAACGAAGAAAA
Organism: Sicyos baderoa; assembly: GCA_037832685.1. Classification (NCBI taxonomy): domain Eukaryota; kingdom Viridiplantae; phylum Streptophyta; class Magnoliopsida; order Cucurbitales; family Cucurbitaceae; genus Sicyos; species Sicyos baderoa. Next base: position 899,015 of record JBBMEF010000021.1, on the reverse strand, counting down.
AATATGGGCCGAACATAGTATTGGATGAGGCCCATTAAAACACAATAGCTTTCAAGCTTTTATGAAGCCCAGCTCTCCTTTCTTATATTCTTGACAGTTCATACTTTGACACCAACCAATTGTCTGTCTTTCTTTCTTTTTTCTTAAAGAAAGAACTTAATTTGAATATGGAAAAATAAAGGAAGAATTTTTTAGAGAAAGCAAATCAAGAAATATTGATTAGCAAACAAGTAAACTACCTCTCGCACATTTCCTTTTAATACACTTCAAATTTATAAGATATGGATGAAATATTAAGTATACTATACAATAAACTTAATTATTTTGGTTTAACAATCATTTAACATTATATCCTATCGTCTCTAAGGAGCGATCTTGTTGATAGAGATTTGAGATCTCTAAGATATAATCTCAACAAATTTAGTAACAAAGAAATTATGAGTTATATGTTATCAAGAGATTACGAGTTTGAATGAAAAATATCTAGTATAACTTATACAACTTAGTAAATAAGAGATTACGAGTTTGAATTTCTCTACCTTAAATATTATTGAATGAAAAAAATCTCCAAAATATATTTATGATTCGTAGGTCTTGGATTAAAAATTCACAAGTGATGTAATTATAATATTTTTTAGGGAATTTGCGCTGTATGACAAATTTCCTAGTCTGCATTAGAATTATAGCAACTTTTTAAAAATATTGCA
>JBBMEF010000021.1:868859-898208 GCA_037832685.1 Sicyos baderoa | reverse complement strand
CTCTGCATCTATAGAGAGCATAGCTAATGTACCTTCGGATCGCCCCAGAAAGCGATCTTGTTGCGAAGGCGTCATTCACTCTTCCGACTTCTCTTTGCTCTCTTCCTCTATTCTTGAGGGATTCTCAGGAATTTCCTTAAGCCCCAAGAGTTTCATACGTTTGTTACGATCGTTTCTTGATTCTACCCACTGCTTATTCCCTTTGAGCTTTGCATCCAATCGTTTGATTTGTTGAGCCAATTTGTCGTACGTGGGCTCTAAGGTCTCAGCCACCACTTGTTCGGCCATGGTGGTTTCTAGAATGGGAGAACTTGCCGGCTACTTTCCCTTTGCCTTACTGCTAAGCCGTTGCGGCTTAGGTTTCGGGTTTTAGGATGATTGTTAATCGATTTTCTCAATCTTCTTCTAGCTTCGAGTGTTTGATCTCACAGATGACATGGTCGTATACGAAATTTGGAGAGAAATAAGCGTCTGGAAATTTTGATCGGCGAAGAATTTTTGAAAATCCAAACGTTAGGATTTTGGGGAAGAAGACGATGGGTTTTATAGAGATTTTATTCAATTTTCGAAAAATCGAAAACTGAATCTCGTAATGGCGTTCACTCGCATCCCACCGTTAAACTTTTCGCTCCTACCCTACACGTGTTACTTCGAAATCTTTTCTAATGATTAAAATTCCTGATTTATGGGATTTTCAAATGACGTATTCAGACTCCAGAATTTGAAGTTCCTAAATAGTTCACGAATTGCGAATTTCTACTTTAAAAAAATAATAATTTAAATACTGAAAAGAAAGTAAATGAAATTGCATAATTTACAAATGGAAACGTGTACTGTAATTGCGAAATGTTTGCATACCTGGTCGTTTCCATCACCGTGCGTACCTATTCCTTTCCTTCTCTTTTTGTTGACTTAGTGTCTGCAGGTAGTTATCCAACTGGCCTTTGTCTTACTTTTGTGGCCAATTGCCCCATTTGTATTTCTAGATTTCTCATAAATACTCCAGCTGAATTCAAAACAGGATGCCATGATTTGGACATTTGCGAACGGCTGCCTTAAAATTATCCCATGTTTCTGATAACGTTTCGCCTGGCTCCTAGTTGAATTTAACAATGGCATCGCGAAGTTTCTTCAACTTCCTTGGTGGAAAATATTTGAGTAAGAATCTTTTGGCCAATTCCTCCCACTCAATATCCTCTACTACATCCATTGTTGTCAGCCATTCTTTAGCTTTTCCTTGCAAAGAATGTGGAAATAAGTGCAGTCGAAGCTTATCAAGGCTTACGTCTGGAATCTTGTATGAATCACATACTCCCATGAATTTGCGTAAATGAACATATGGATCTTCATTCGCTAATCCATGAAATTGTGCCTTTTGTTGCAACATGGTGTTCATCATCGGCTTAAAGTCAAATGACTTTGCTCCGATGTCTGTTCTTATCATTCCATTTTGTAAATCAGAGACATCAGGTTCTGCGTAAGTCCTGACAGCTATGTCCCTGTTATTAGCCATCATAATTAGCTTATCAACTTGAAAGCCTCTCGGGGGGTTTACTTGTTGAGGATCTTCGTCAACGTCTCCAATGTTATCGTGATTCATTAGTGCTTTGATTCTTTTGTGGATTCTGTGACGTAGAGCTCTTTCAGGTTCAGGTTCAAATGGCTCGATTGGTGTTCCACGCATATACAGTTATTTTTCCTGCGAAAAAGTCACAGAATATAAGGTGAATGAAACTATGGATATCTCACAAATAAAATAAACAAATTAATAATTCCCTGACAACGATGCAATAAACTTGTTCGCTGAATAGGTGGTTCGGTGTTAGCGAAAATAATTGAATCTCTATTGCGAATTGCTAATGCAAGTGTACATTATTGGTGCAGCAAGTTTTAAAGTAAGTAATAAGTCATCTCCACAGGGAATTAAAATTCATTTCGTTTATACTTGTAAGTTATTGCGAATGCGAATTTTTTATAACAATTTGTCAGGTTGTTATATGATTAAGTAGTTTGGTAAAAAAGTAGCTTTGAGTGAGTAAAATACTGTAAGTAAAGATGCAGGAGTTCGCATACAAAGTTTCGCAGATTAATTAACAATTTCAACTAACGTTCAACTTACTTAATTCTCTCGAATCTTAAGTTCGTTGATTTGTACTGAAATTCTAGCAAACTTTATCTCTAAGCAAATACGAATTGCAAACTCTCGTTTACAAAATACCTCGATTAAAGCATAGAAATATTTACTTTTCTCGAAGCTAAATAATGGAATCTCTCAATTCTCTTCCTATACTTTTACATTCAGTAAACGGCTTTCGTCGCGAATTAATTTAGCGAATACTATCTTTGTTAATCCTGATTTGAAATTTAAATAGACAGCGAAAAATAAAAATACTCGGAATTGAATAAATGAACTTTATAAATGTAAAAGTTTGAATAAAACAATTGAAGTTAAAATATGCGAAAAGTTATAAATAAAGCAGTAAATTGCGAAAAACTCTAAAGAAAGCAATAAAGTGAAAAACTGTAAATAAAGCAATAAATTGGCGAAACAAATAATAAATACTGAATTGCTAGCGACTTCAAGCTCCGAGCGTCGAGTTGGCTTCACGCACGGCAAGTCTCCTTAAAGGTACGATCGATTAATCTCTCAACTCTTCCCACTCTTCTCTCAGATTTTCTCCGTCGGCAACCTTTCAGTCTCTATATTTCTTTCGTTCCTTCTTCGTCTTCTGCGCCTGCTTTTATAGAGAACATGTTGCATCCTCTTTTCTCGTCCCATGTTCTGCACTTCGTCCCGCTATTCTCGTTTGCTTTCACGACTCGTGGCTCTGGTGCGTCCTTGATCGGATGTCTGCCACGTGCCTCTTTTGAGTTGGAATGTAATCTCCTGGTTCGCGTTCGCGAGAATATCTAACAGCGAATACTGTTTCATCTCATAAACAACAACGTTAAATAATTCTAAATCCTAACAGATTATACAAAAATACACCTTCCTTACTCAGAAAACCGTAAGATTGTGAAGTTTGCGAATTTGTCTGCTTTAGAGCGAACTTTAACGAATTACTTATGAATTTTTACTAACTTAATCAATGATTCGCTATATATATCCCTTCGCGTTGGCGAGTTATCAACCAGCCTGCTACTAACCCACAAAAACGGCCCAAAGATAAAACCCATATAGCACTCTTTGGTTTTAGAAGATCAATCTAGGTCATTCAAACTCAACGGCTGAGATTGAACCAACACATGGGACATGTGTTGCAGCCAAAGACACTCTTACTCCAGCTCAACACTAATATCGAATAAAATCCTCTTCATCTCTCCACTATTCATCCTTTCTTTACCGATTCTCTATTCTTCACCAGAGAGCTTGTTCCCACGGCCGGCCCCTATTCTTCACTAGGTAATGATCTTCTTCTAGTCACTCTCTGATTAACACACTAATCTCTCTTAGAATTCATTGAGAGTAAAATTGATCTAACCAATTCTTATGTGTGAATGCGAGGTATTGAATATGAATCAACGAGCATGCATACAGAGTACGAAGAAGATGATGAAGCAAATCATAGTATAGAAGAATGAAGACAGAGGGTTACATGGTTCGGCACAAAGGCCTACTCCACGGGAGAGATCAGGTTGGTGATTCTTTATTGCTTTCAAAGTCACAGCACAAGTACAAACACTCCTCACATATATATACTAATTTCTCACACACACTCTTCATTTACAGAGTGATATATATATATATGTTAGGTAGAATAGGAGGTTAGAGCCTTAGGTAGTTTCAGCTGTTGAGAGTTTGTTTATGTTGTTGTAACTTGCTGAACAACCTTGCTGTTTGAACTATTTACAAGTATGAATGTTTGTTGATGTTCATAGACCTTGCTTTTGACAGGATGAAATGAGCATTAACATTCATTTACCACCCAGAAAAAAAAACTCTTTTCTTACCACTCCATTTTCTCTCTCCTTCTTTATAACCACTTTACAACCCATCATCCAAACTACCCTTTCAAATCCAGCTGTTCAAGAAAAAGAATACGTGTATGATATTGGTTTCCTCAATTTCTTGATTTTAGAAAATATTATTAACATTGTTTACAAATTTCAGGAAACAAAAATTACATCTATTTAAATTCATAATTCTTTTGGTAATTAGTTCATATGTCATGTTAATTGATATTTGTTTATGCATATTGTTGGTAAAATAGTAGTCACACAAATTATCTAATGAATTTATATTAAGAAATGATTGAGTTATGTAAAGACCCGACCCAAAATGGCCTAAACCTAGGTCTTTTAACTCATGCATGCTTTCATAACATTAAATGCAAGAATGTTATCCATTTTCCAAGTTAAAAATAGTAAACACAAAACAATCAATCGATCCGAAAATTAACAATAAACTCCTTGAAACCTGTCCTTGTTTCCAAGCACCTGTTCCAAAGCAATTCATTTCAAACATTGACCCTGGCCAGAGAATTTATATAAACAAACTTCTTCATTTCGTTCAAAGGAAAAACATTAGAATCTAGATAATCATTCTAAAACACATAAGGGCTTTGTGCCCTATCTACATGCATTCAGAGTTCAAAACCTCAAACATAAACAATTAAAGACTCAGAATTTCCACAAACGGTTCCCATGATCAGCAACCCCTCCTCAGCCATCCTGTCACAGTCTCAAGTTACTTGGTGGAAAAACCACAAAAATAAGGGTGAGTAAAAAAAGTTTACTCAGTAAGAATCCCCAATCGGGGTACAATACGATACAACAGATCATTTAGCATCCAAGTATACATGCACAAAACCAACACAAAGCTTACTTACTTTCCTTGGGCTGACAAGGCAAACCTAGAAGCTGATGCCATCTCGTGGTCTTACGCTGATGCCCATCGGGGTCTTACACCTTGGAGTTATCTGTAACTCAATAAAGTTTTGGAAAGAAATGGTGTATTGTGTTCAAGATCCCGGAGAGCTCTCCTCTTGGCACATAATGAGCGTGCGCGCACACCACATGCTGCTGGAAATCAGGTAGGTGCTGGGTCTAGGGCAGGCTGCCCTGGTCCAAGTACGCATGCCTAAAGACTCGGATCGGTGTCACTGAATTATAGTGGTGCGAGACCTCGGCACCCTAAGTATGTCAACCTGAACCACCACTCGCCTGAAGCTAAGGACCGCCTCTGGTAGGCTTACACCTCGGGTGGGTCTCGCTCTAATAGGCTGCAGGCTTGGGCTATGCCGACGCGATGTGAATCGCGCCGACCGCCAGGGACGGGGCGAGCCCTCGTCATCCTCCCGACCGGTGGGGCAAGATACGTTATGCCACTCTCTACCCAAGCAATGTGGACTAGGCTATGCCGGAATCAATGGCTAGCTAAGTCATGCCGGCGGCCAGGGACGGAGTATACGTTCTCGTGCATCCCTGCCGATGGGGCAACATACGTTGTGCCACTCTCTGCCTCTAGATGATGACTCCTAGACAGGTTCTACTCTAAGAAACCAAACTCGCTAGCAATCAGGCAACAGCGTGCTTACAGAGAACGCGACCCTAACATGGTGCTACGAGCAATGAACAGATACATGAGCATGCTAGAAAAATAGGACGACCTAGCATGGTACTAACATGTCAAGGAAAACGAATTAATCATGCTAGTCAGAGAATTCACCAGAATAGATACCTATCCACTAATCATGCCAATAAATGCACAAGTAAACAAGCAATCAATCACAATTTATATCGCATGGCCCACACAACTCCGGTAAGAGATCCTTACCTGGAATTGGTAGACAGAACAAACAAGAAATAGTACTCCTAGAGCTGTAGAGTCCAATAAGTAACAAGCCTAGGAAAGTAATAATAACAAAATAATAAGTGATAAATAAATTACAACGAACAAGCCAACACACTTAACCACGCAAACGAACGGAATGATCGTTACCCAAACACGGCGCAGAACAACCACAACTGCTACCCAAAGCTAGCGAAGAAAACACCGACAAAACTCCAAAGCGCCTCGGGGTCTCACAAGAATAAAGCCGAAAAACTAGAAGTGACACGGCTGTCCATCACTTGGCAAAACCCGAACAAGTTGAAAATGCAACTCAAGCCTCGAACCTCACTTAAAAGAACGTTCTACAAACACCCAACAAAACTATGGTCAAAACAACAAACCAACAACAATTAAAGTCAACGATTAACCTCCAAACCAACGCGGCTGCCCAAACACTTTGACGAGGCTCGAGGGCGGCTCGAAACACAACCCAACCACGAAGAACAACACCAAAATCCACCTAACACAAATCCATAAAAATCTCAACAAAAACAGCCCTTCACAAACAAAACCAACCATACTAATGAACTACATCTAACGGAAAACAGTTTCGAGGCTTACCCAACACTCGAATGACTCAAACACGGCTGTGGGTTGCGAAAAGACGGGCTCATGAACTATCTGGCATCGAAAATGTTGTTGCTGGTCGAAGGTCGGCAGTGGCTGTTGGGGACAGACAGCGAGGCGGCAGCGTCGAGGCGGAGCAGCTCCACGACTAGGCAGAGCGCGCGCGAGTGAGGGAGAGGGGCACGAGGGTCGGTGTTCGTGCGTAGGTGGCGGTGCAGCTGGGCTCGATGGCTTGGTGGTCGGCGGCGTCTGGGCTGACCGGAGCGGCTGCGTGGGTAGATCGACGGCGGCGGCTGTAGGTGGGGTGGGTGGCTAGGGTTTCCAAGGGAATAAGAAGAAGAAAGAGGAAGAGGATTTTTTTGTTTTATTAATTTTTTTTTCTTCTCTTTTAAAAACTCAAATGCCTTAATTCTTTTTTTTTCCTCAAATGCCCAATTCCAATAAACCAAAACACAACTCTTTTAATTTTAAATCCAATTTTCTTTGCATTCTCAACTAGATCAAACTCCACCAAAAGTTCCAAGAATTCTTAAAATTATCAAAACACCCAACACTATTAAAACTTGCAAAAAGCTCTTAAGGGTAAAATTCCCAAAATATCCTTACGGTCAAGACTAACCGAAATCCAAAAGGAAAGTCCAAAAAGAGAAATAGTTGTACCTTGAGGATATTACTGAAATGCGGTCGAAACACATAGCGAGAACACAAATAATTAAATCCAATGTAAACCAACCCTAACCAAGGATCGGGTAATTGAAATAACAGCCAACCCAACCTGAAGAGACGTTCTGAAATTCTGGGCCGTTACAGGTTACGTGGCCAATTTCAACTTCGTCTATGACAAAGGAAATGAAACTAACTTCGTGTGAAACTATCCCCGAAACGTGCAAGTATACACGTTCGTGCAGTAAGTCAAATTCTAGTAAGTCCAAGTCGAATCCACAAGGAACTTCGTTAATTAGTTTGCATTTGTGTTCGTGCTAGAGTCAAAGAAATTATTTGTTATAAACGAGTGTTGTAACATTAAACAGTAAACTATAAATATGTAATGGCTGATAAAAGATGTTAGAGGAATTAAGGGTTCAAGAGATTCCCGTCAAGCGAAGAGTAACGAATCACACACCGGGTCCTTAAACTCTCTCGTCTTGAAGATACTCTCTCGAGTATTTAGCCGGTTCTCTCGAACTCAACTTTATCTTTGCAAGATGTGCTCGTAGGCGAACCTTATCTCTAAGGTTTTGTTAAGACCTATGATTAGAACGTCGCTAACAGGGATTCGCTCGCTTGCTCCTCTCGAAGCAAGGTAAGAATAATCACTGGTTTCTCAACCAAGTAACCGAAATATATTACCCTGTACTTAGCTTCTATTCCGTTACCATTTCGTTCTTGCGAACTCTCCTACTTCCCTTATGCCCTCTAACTTTAAGTTTAGCTACTCATAACGTGGTGAACAGAAACAAAGATGAAATGAATGACAATAAACATAATGAACGTAAAATTCATTAAGAAAAGAAGAATTGCAGAAATGTAAAACAAACACGAAGTAAAATAGACAAGGTTAGAAAAAGCCTGAAAATCCTTCTAATACCTTGTCGGTTGAAGTTCCGATCACAAAAACTGCTACAACGAACTACAATACGGAATGCACAACCAACGAACAAGAATATCTACTCCTAAGTCCGGCTAAACAGCTCTGTCGGCTGAATTACACTAGAAAAATCATAAAATGCAATAAACGATGGTCAGACTTTGAGAGTTTCGACAGTTCTCTTTTCTCTCCCAAAATATTCAACAACCCGAGATGGAGAAACTTCTCTTCTTTTTATAGTAAGTCGGCAAGAGGTCTGGTAAGTCTACCCCACGATCCTCCCCACGATCCTGCTCCGAAAACTTCTGTTCCACGATCCTTTCCGATGGTGCTGAAGAACCGTTACAACGAACGGCTGAAATTGAACGAGCAGATCTTGGATGGACGCCACGCGCCCATAACCGAGATATTTTTCTTGTATTCTTTGCTTCGTTTGACTTCTCTTTGATAAGTTCGTGGAATTGCCTTCGTACGTTTGATGGCTTCGTCGTAGGTAAGAAGTTCTTCGTTGTCTGCTTCGTGGCGACTTCGTTCCTCATTTCGTCAAAGTACATAATTTCGCTGCACACAAAATAGCAAGTATCAAATTCTTTCAACTATTCTTTTTTTGTATATGTTATATGCTATTCGTTACAACAAAAACTCTAGAAAACTTCCTACTCAGAAAACTGTAGGAAGTTCGTTATAAGCGAACATCTAGATGTCGTCCAAAGGAATTTCTCTTTATTTCAATTGATTATTAGCAAATTCTTGTTACATTTATACCTATTTTTCTTACTTTAACTTTTAATTCTTGAAAGTTATCACATATAATTTAAATAATATTATATAAAAATTGAAAATTACGGCAAAAACGGTAGTTGGTGGACCAGCTTTATATGATCCTTTCTAAATTTTTAAAAACATATATAAAATACTTTTTAGTTTTTGAAAAAGTTTTGTTTGAAAATTTTATCGATAAATATTTGTCATTTGTACTATAGCATACTTTAATATCGAAGTAATAAAAGTCTGCAACAAATCAATACCGGAGCTACTTTCTGTTCAAAATTGTGTTTGTTCTAATTTCCTATCAGCGAGTTGAGTTTCAAATTTATTTTGTTTGAGTTAAAAGGAGTGATTAATTTTGAAGAGGTTTACTCATCTTTTTTCATTAATTTATGAATTTAGCAAAAACAAAACAAAAAGTTAAGTTCGTTTGATAACTATTCTATTTTTTATTTTTTATTTTTGAAATCTAAGTATATAATAACTATCTTACCATATGTTTTCTCTTACTTAGATATCTACCTTTCATTTATATCAGTAGAAACAAACTAAAATTTAAAAAAAATAAAATAAAAATAAAAAATAAATAATAAAAAGCTTGCAAAATTTTGTTTTTGTTTTCAAAAGTTGGTGAGTAATTACCTAATTTTTTAAAGAAATATGAATATATTCTAGAAAAGGTGAAACCCAATGTAAGAAATTTGAATGAGAATAAACTTAAACTTAAACGACCAAAGACAAAAGGCAAAATCGTTATCAAATGTAACTTAAAAATTTGAAAATTTAGGATGAAAATAGGTGTAAATAAACAAATTCTTATAGAAATATCTTTCTTACAAAGAAACCAATTCATTGAAATCGTATTGTCGTTATGTAATAAACTTTTATAGACGTGACAACTCCGATGTCTCTTGTGTTAGTAGAGACGTATTTAGTGCTTGTACTTCTACTGCAAAACGACAACACAAATTAAAATATTTTGGATTTGAATGGGTGGGGCTGGGTTACCATAATTGAATCTCGATGTTTAGTTTATAGTCACATATGTAAGATGAAGTTCATTGCATCAACTAACCAAACCAATACAATTGATCCAGCAGTCGACCTAGATTTTTTTTTCCAAAACCTAACTCTCTCGTCCAAAGAGGAAAAGTCCTTTTCAAAAAAAAAAAAAAAAATCCTTTCACAAAAAAAGTAGGGAGTTTTTTGTTTGGTCTAAACATCTATCACTCTATTCCCGCCCTATTAAAATGGGAAATATTTACTGTCGCATATATGTCTTGAACGTATTGATGCCCCTGCGATTACTAGTCGGCGGTTTCGCTACTCGGTTAGCGAGCGGCTGCCTCGCTGACTGGACAACGAGTGAGGGTGCGGGGGCAACGCTCATGTAGCGAAAACGCATTCCGCATTTGAGCTATTTGTCGCGTGAACGCATGACGTGTTGCACGTCCGCATTCCGTCGCGTAAGCATAATCTGATCCGCATGCGTTTACTAATTAGTTTTCGCATCCTTTAATAAGAGTTTAATGAAGGCGCGTATATAAGCTAGCCCGAATTAAACCCTAGCCGTTTAGTTGATGTTCATTACTCTGTAATCTATAATTACGACGCTCCTCTGAATAAACGTGTTCTCCCTCTCCGCCTGTGGATTAGCTAACACACCGTTAGTGAACCACGTAAATTTGATTGGTCTTTCTCTTCTCTTCTCTTTACGTTATTGCATTTATCTCTGTTTTACATCTTCGTTATCGATTGGTGATTTCCGTTCTCATAATATTTACTATCCTTAAAACAAGAGATCCACCATTAATAGAGTTAATAACCTCTAAAACATAGAGTCCACCAGAATTGGGGGAAGCCACAAGTTCATTAACTCATGGAATGTGTTTGAGTTCTTCTCAAAGAGCCAGACCCTTTAAGAGCTTTAAAGACAAGTTATTCATCCCATACTAGCTTCCACCTAGTGAGTTTTGGGTGCTCTTTCCAATCACAAACAACTAATCCCACCTTCCCCATCGGCATAGATGAGAATGATGTGTCTGCATTCAGCTTCCAAAATCCTTAAGGGAGAGCTTTCCACTTTTAATCCATTCCCACTTTCGCATTTTGGGATTTCCCTTTCGGAGAGCCTGAAAAAGTAAAACAATATAAATTAGTAGCAGCCATGCAACCATACCACACAGATTATGGAACTTGATAGATGTTTCATTTATTCATACCTAAATTTCTATAGTTCCATGAATTCCAAATAATATTGATGAATAACTCTTTTTTAGTCTTTCGCAACTTTATGAGTGAGGCCCTCCCAAAAATCAATTCATGCATTTATTCACCATTACAAAAAAAAATCACATACGATAGTATTCAAAAAAAATTATCGTAAGTTTATTATATCATTTTATGAAACACACGGTTATAGTCTGTTATTAAAAGTATTGAACTTTTTATAGCGTTTTTTATAGCTATGAAAAATGCTATAAAACTTTGGTTTTTAATAGCGTTATTTTTATAAATTCAACCATAGCATTGGAGAACACTCTACAGTTCTCATTCATAGCAATAAAATAACACTATAAACAACATGCTATAACATTTTTTGCAATGCTATGGTAGCCAATGTTATTAAAAGTTACTTGCCAGCTTTCATAATTTTTTTTAATGATATAAGAAGGTATATAAAAAATACCACATTTTAGGCTTGCTATGATTGGCTTATTTATATATATAATTATACTATTTGTTTCAAAGTAACTAATTTGTAAACACAAATATAATGTATTTATATGGAAGTCACTTACATAAAAATTTCAACTTAAAGAGAACAATAACATTTTTTTCCGTACAAACTCATAATCCAAATAAAAGTATTTAAAAATGAAGGAAAGTTACAAATTCATAATCCAAATAATTACAATGAATACACATACACTTTCAAAAAGTTAAAACAATTCTCCCTTACAAACGCATATGCACGCATGTGTTTCCATTTCTTTCACCTCAAAAAAAACAAAACCAAAATATTTGTTGTAAATATTGAGAAAGTAAATCATGATTTATCTCTAACATTGATCAACTATAATAAATAAATGTTACAATTCGTACAAACTAATCCAATCAAGGCTGATATACATGTAGGTAGAGAATTCGAAACATATAACAAAAATGGAAGGTAATCTAAAATTCAGCTTTTTCCTTAAATTTTTTCTTCTATGAAGGAATTTGGAATTAAAACTGTTTTTATATGATGTGTGTTTAGTAACATGAGTTAAAAGTATGAGGCAATATTAGACTCGTCAAATTTATTTGTATCATAAAAAATTATGATCTTTGTTGTCTGAATATCAAATCTTCAGATTTAAAATGTACAAAGATTTAAATTTAAAAATGAGTGTTTATATGCAAAGATGAATATAAATATGTGAAACCAATTGAACCACATGCCTACTTCTTGCCTAAAATACAAAATCTCTCCAAATTACTAAGGCCCCATTTGATAACTATTTGATTTTTTGTTTTTGGTTTTTCAAATTTAAGCCTATTTTCTCTCAAATTTCGTACAATTTGTTTCATCCTTTCTACCATGTATACATCTTTCCTTAAGAAAGTAGAGGAAGATCAACCAACTTTTAAAAACAAAATAAAGTAGCTTTCCAAAGTTTGTTTTTGTTTTTAAAAGTTGGTTAGTATTCTCCTACTTTCTTAAAGAAAGATGGATAAACAGTAGGAAAGATGTAGCACATTGTAGGAAATTTGAGAGAGAATAGGCTTAAATTTAAGAGTAATACTTAGGTAGGGGTGGGTAAGTATTTTGGAAATACTTACCCACTCTTACAACCACACATTTTTAGTTTTTCTTTCTATTTTAACATTTATCTCTCCATCAATCAAAACCAATTTTTCTATAAAGAAAAAATGTGTGGCTCAAAAGTGGGTAAATATTTTCAAAATACTTATCCACCCTTACCTAAATATTGCTCTAAATTTAAAAAACCAAAAACAATAAACCAAATGATTATCAAACAGGTCCTAAAACAACTATGACCAAGCTAAGCTGCCTAAGAAAGAGTATATTTGTTTTTAGTGGTTCATATTGCAAAACACTGACTTGTGCATTCATTGTTCGAACCCCAAACTAAAGAAGTTAGGCCTCTTTCCACGTCAATTTCCAACTTCAATCTCAATCTTAAAGAGAATCTGTTATATGACACGAAAATCAAATAAACAAAATTTAAAAATGGTTAACTTGAACTATATTACATGCTGGTAGATATTAAGGAGTCAAGCATAAGAGATATTAATAATAATAAAATAATAAATAAATAAAAGCATTGTTAATTCAAGATAGTTGGTATATAAAAAAACTCATTAATATGAAATTATTCATAAATAACAAAATCCTATTGAAATAGAACTCTATTAGTAATTGAATTCTATTGGTGAGAATTTAAATAAGCTATTATTATTAAATCTCACTCTCATGCACCTACTATAACTTTTCGAGCAATAATTGAGGGGAGAGACTAGAATTTATGGAGATGTTTAGATGAGAAATTAGTTTGAAAAGTTATTTTGAGTAGTTGAAAATTGGGAGTTGTAGTTAAAATCTCATTTGGATGTGATTTTTTTTGTAAATGAGTTAGAGACAATTTCTTATTTGGATGTAGATTTATAATGGGTAGTCAAAAAAATTATTAAAATTAAGTAGTTAAAAATGAGTTATTTTGAAAAATTAGAAATGAATGATTAAAAATCAGTAATTAATATTGAGGAGGAGTTATTTAGAATAAGTACAAAAACCGATTTGGATGTAATTATTTTAAGAATATTCGGGTAAGGATGAACTATTAAGTTTTCTTTGCCTTCCCTAATTATTCTTTCATACCCATCATATTTTTATTAGATGAGATATTTTGGAAATTATAAAAGTAATATAACAGAAAGAATAATGTAATGATTATCAGATATGAACTTGGAAATTGGGTTGCTCTGTTTGTTCTTATCCAAAAATATTATAAATTTGGAGACGAAAGAGTAATAACAACCACCAGCAAAACTAAGAGAAGTCTACTTTGTTTGCAGACCTCCCAATTCCCATGGCGTCGATTTCCATTATCTCCATTCTTCTTCTCCCCTTCTTACCCTTCATTACTTTCATCATTTTCTCTGTTTTTCCCAAATGGAACCCTCGTGGACTTCCCTGGAACTGGCCTTTTCTGGGCATGATCCCTACAATTGCCCTCAACATCCACCGGATTCACGACCGAGTCACTGAAATCTTGATCCAAGCCGGCTCCACTTTCTTCTTCAAAGGCCTTTGGTTTTCGGGTCTAGACTTTTTCTTAACCGCGGACCCTTCAAATATACACCACATTTTGAGTGCCAATTTCGAGCGGTATCCAAAAGGGCCTGATTTCAAGTACATCTTTGACATTCTCGGGGATGGGATTTTCAACTCCGACTCTGTTTCGTGGCAGAGCCAACGCAGAACGGCTCATGCTCTGGTTCGCCACGAGAAGTTTCTCCAATTCTTGCAAGAAATTACGATGAGGAAAGTGGAGCAAGGCTTGATTCCAATACTCGAAGGTGTTTGTGAAAACGGGTCGGTGTTGGATTTGCAAGATCTGTTCCAGAGATTCTCCTTTGATTCAACTTGTATGCTCGTCACGGGCTTCGACCTCTGTAGCTTATCGCTCGAATCCCCTGAAATTCCATTCTCGAAGGCTATGGACGACGCGGAGGAAGTGATTTTCCTTCGCCATTTCTTCCCTAAGCGGCTGTGGGAGTTTCAAAACAAGTTCCAAATTGGACAACCCAAGAGACTAAAACAGGCATGGAAAATCATAGATGAAACAATCGCAAAACTGCTGGCTTCAAAAAGAGAGAGCTTGAAGATGATGACCATGAACGAAGAATCAGACTTGATCACATCCTACATCACAAATGATAAACACGACGACAAGTTCTTAAGAGACACTATTTTGAATTTCATGATCGCTGGTCGGGACACTCTCAGCTCAGCTCTGTCTTGGTTTTTCTTCTGTCTCTCAAACCATCCGACCGTAGAAGCAAAGATAAGAGAAGAGCTCAAAACAACCATCCCAAGAAACGAAGATCGAAATCAACAGCGGATATTTTCAAATCAAGAGGTGAAGAAGCTGGCATATTTTCATGGAGCTTTATGTGAAGCGCTTAGACTTTATCCCCCGGTTCCATTTCAACACAAAGTCCCTTCGAAAGCGGATGTTCTTCCATCGGGTCATCATGTGAATCCCAAAACAAAGATATTGTTTTCATTATATGCGTTGGGGAGGATGGTGGAAGTGTGGGGAAGAGACTGCTTGGAGTTCAAGCCAGAGAGGTGGATTTCAGAAAAGGGAACAATCGAGCATGTGCCGTCTTACAAATTCTTGGCCTTCAATGCGGGGCCAAGGACTTGTTTGGGAAAGGAAGTGGCTTTTCTTGAGATCAAAATAGCTGCGGCCGCTATTATTCATAACTACAATGTTCAACTAATAGGCCATAAGGTTGTTCCAAGTGCTTCTGTTATTCTCCACATGAAGCATGGATTCAAAGTCAAGATTTCAAGAAGGTGGTCATCTTAAAAAGGTAATTAGCGGCAGCGCACGTTTAATAATCTAGGAATATGTTGTATTAAAAAAATTAGTTCATGTACTTTGTGGTTGTGTTTTTTTTAAATAACTGCTGTTTAGATGGTTTCTTGTTTTTAAGTTTTTCAGAAATAGTAGGGTTTCCCAACCGTTTGTGCTACTTGAGGTATGTGTTGTTGTACCAACTTTAAATTTATTATATAGATTTCTTTTAAATTTTAAAGTGGAAGAATTTAAATTATATTTTTTATAGTCTAACAACTAAAATGAAAAAAACAAACAAACAAATTGTCCAATATATGCCTTGAACGCATTGATGCCCCTGCGATTACTAGTCGGAGGTCTCGCTACCCGGTTAGCGAGTGGGTGCCTTGTTGACCAGACAACGAGTGAGGGTGCAGGGACAACGCCCCCGTAGCGAAATCGGTTTTCCGCATTCCGTATTTTGTCGCGTTGCACGTCCACATCCGCATCCGCACTCGCATCAGCATCTGTTACGCATCCGCATCTGATTAGTTTACGCATTCTATAATTAGGGTTTAATGAGGGCGTGTATATAAGCCCGAAATTAAACCTAGTCGTGTATGACTTTCATTAGTTTTTACTCTGTAATTCGTCGCTCCTCTTTGAATAAACTATTCTCTCCCTCTCCGCCCGTGGATTAGTTAACACAACGTTAGTGAACCACGTAAATCTTTGTGTTGATTTTTGTTCTTCTATACTTTTACATTTTCATATTTCTTTTTTTTACGTCTTCGAATCGATCGGTAATTGTCATCAAACTTAAAAGTAAGAATCAAAATACTATTTTAATCTACTTTTTTTTTTGGAATTTTTTGTTCCTATTCCATATATTGAGAAACAACGAATGGGCTTAGAAAAGCGTGAAAGTTATAAAATGATCACCAATAATAGTGCATTCCTGATATTTTGGGATTTTGGGGTATTTGGATAAGAAGTCAGACATGTTTGGTTCGTTCGTTGGCATCCAAATTTTGGGGAATTTGTATTCTCCGAAATATGTTTTCCTCTAAATGCAGCATCGGAATAGAATTCTCTAGATAACAATGATAAAACAACCTATAATTATATAATAAAGATAAACAAGTTATAAGAAAAGATATTAATAAATAAAATTAAACCAGAACAAACCTTTTATATATATATATATATATATATATAAATAAATAAAGAAAAAATAAAACATACTTAGTAAAGTAAAATAATTGATGTTAAAATGAATAAAAATCCATATTTGGAGTGAAAGGACATGTAAAAAAAGTTGAGAGAGAAATAATAATGACAAAAATGAAGGGTTATGACAAAGTTATTACATTTTGAAACTCACACCACAACCAAGTGAAGGGTTGGAATGACATTAAAAAATAGATGAATTTAAATACGGTGAACCAAACATTGGTTTGGATTTGGACTCCAAACCAACCCAGAATCCAACCGGTGAACCAAACATGGCCTAAGAATCATTAGAAATTGGGTAAAACTTCTCTGTGTGTGAATGGATAGAAGAGCACTACATATTATATCATTAAGTGCCACAAAGATTTATATTTATTTTCATACTTTTATTTATAAATACTTTTTGTGGCACTAATGGTGTCACATAAGCAAAATGTATGTCTTATCTACGCATTTATGTATAAGAGAGTTTTTTTTTTTTTTTTTTTTTTTTTGAAATTATCAATTGAGTTGTTTTATTCTTAGAGATTATAATAATATTTGATTGAATGTGATTATTTGTAAAAGAATGGTATTAATAGTAAGTTTGGATGTTGTTTATAGAAGAAAGGTAAGAGAACTTTATTGTTTATAAATGAGGTGATATTTTAATTTTTTCTCAATTAAAAATATTTTATTTATTTTTTTATTATTTCAAATCTAAAATATTTTATTTATGCTTAAATTTTATTTCTAATTTGTTTTTTTATAAAAAAAGAAATTCATAATGTTTATTTATTTTTTTTCATACTACTTTTTTATGATATAAATTTTAGGGGTGTTCATCAATTGGTTAGTGTTGGTTTTAAGTGAAAATTTACACTGAAATTGACCTATTGATTTGCTTAAAGTGACACCGAACTCAATGTATCGGTTAAGCCGGTTGGTTTGTCGATCGGTTAAATCACTAAATTCATTTATTTATTATTAAAAAATATATTTATCTTACAATGTTTGAATGAAATTTTGAGAACTGTTTTTTAAAAAATTTGAACATAACCAATAATTTTTTAAAACAAATTTAAATTTAAGTTAATTTTGTAATAATTTAATAAGAAATCTAAGTAATGATATGAATCGTAGACTTAACCGATAAATTTTTGGTTAAATGTTTTCTAACCGATCAAATATATTTGAAAATCAATTGACGACAGTTAGTTGACGAATTTTTTAAATCGATTTTTGAATAATGTATGAACAACTCTAATAAATTTTATTTTGTTTTAAAGAATCACATGCAAATCTTGCAAATTAAGTGATTTAGTGACAAATAATGAATTAATTTAATGATATTATATTAGTTGAATACACATAAGTAAAAATTTTGAGTGTCTATAATAAAAAAAATTGTTTAGAAAAAAAAATGAATTATCAACTTGCCATTGATTTCAAATTACAAAACGTATTTTGAAAACATGATTTTATGTGAATGAGAATAAATTTCAATTAATTGGTTCAATTTTAATGATAAGTAGATGAAAAAATTAATAAAACTACAATGAAGTTTAAATTAAGAAATATATTTTTTGAATACGAAACCAATTATAAGACTATCATTACTTTTAAATTACAAAAAATATTTTATTATGAAAATGAAAATAATTTTCAATTAATTAGTTGAAAGTAAAGAAAATATTAGGTAGATAAACATATTAAAATGAATTATCAAATTTTCATTAATTTTAAATTACAAAACATATTTTAAAAACATGAAATTGTGTGAATAAGAATAAATTTCAATTAATTAGTTCAAACTTAATGATATAAGTAGATGAAAAAATCAATAAAGTTTGAAAAAAAAAATTGATTATGAAACTAATATTAAGTTTAAATTGGGGAATATATTTTGTAAATACGAAACTAATTATAAAACTATCGTTACTTTTAAATTATAAAAAGTATTTTATTATGAGAATGAAAGTAATTTTCAATTAATTAATTGAAAGTAAAGAAAATATTAGGTAGATAAAAATATAAATGAAATGAAAACAAAAAAAATAAAATTGATTATTAAAATGGGAGATTCGTATGAATAACAACTTTTAGACCATATATTATAGGGAATTTGTCCTCCCTAACACATTTTTTGCTCTTCACTACAGTTATAGCTCATTTTTTAAAATAATTTCATTCATAGCACATTTTGCTCAAAATTCATATTTTATTATCATTACACTTCTATCGGTTCAACCGATAGACTTTTGACTTCTATCGGTTCAACTCATAGACTTTAGACTTCCATTAATTCAATTGATAAACTTCTATCAATATTAAGTGATTGAATAGGACAATCAATTATTTTTTAGTTCGAAAATTGTGCTATACATGTAATTATTTTTTTTTTTTTGTAATATACATGCGAAATCCCCTATATTATAATTAGTCATTGACCAAAAACAAGTTTAACTAACATATAAAAAGAAAAATGAAATGAAGTAAATCAATATTGTTTCGGTTCGGTTTTTATTGAATTTTTACAAATAGAAACCGATCTGATCCAATAACTTTCAATTTTTTCTAAATAAAAAACCAATATGTCTAATATTATGTGAAAAATCCGAACCGATTCAATAAATCGGTTTGGTTCGATTCGATTTAGTCGGTTTTCATTATTACCCCTAATAAATACTTTCTCTAATTAGTCTATTCCTAATAAAAACCGAAAACCCCTACAATTTAATTAATTCTTTAAATATATTTTCTTTAATTAAAAAATTTCTTACTAATAATAATATTCCATAATTGTTTTGTTCATATGGATCTCTTCGAACCCGTGACGGTGGTGTTGAACTGGTTTACAACAAACCACTGTGCCACTAACCCTTTCAGTAATTTATATAAATGTTAAAGATGAAAATAATATGGTTTCATTATAATACTCATACCATAAATACTAATATCGATTACAATTTATACACACATGAATACACTGTGTTTTATTATAATACGAAAAGTGTATTAATAGTGAGTTAATATATAACAACATATGGTGAATCTATTTATATTATCATTATGGGGTGACTCAATTGGTCAAAGGGGGCTTTGTGGTGCATAAGACGATGGATTCAAATCTCATGGTAGTCACCTACCTAGGAATTAATTTCCTATAAGTTTCTTTAACATTCAAATATTGTAGGGTCAGGCTGGCCGGACAGTCGCAGAATTAAAATATTGTTTAGTACGGGGTAAACACAAGTTTTATGAATATAGTCTTAAGAACTTTATTTTGGAATTTGGCAAAGAATTCTAATTTTTAGAAGAAAAAAAATACCCGAGATCCTTTAATAACTAATTGATTTAATATATATATATAAGCAAAAGAGGATCAAAAGCTGGTGAATCAAGAAATTGAGATTGAGATTGTGATAAAAAAAAAAACGCATTCCAAAAGCTGGTGAATCTAGAAATTGAGATTGTGGGAGTTAGAGAAAAAAGGGTCAAAGTTTTTAAGTGATTTTCAATGAGCACACAAACATTCTTCTCCATGGCAATGGATTAGGGAGGTGGGTGATTGAATTTAGCAGCAGATGTGGTGGAGGGTAGGTTAAAGAACTTTCATTTAAATGACATTTTTGCCCCTCTAAATTAAGCCAAAGGGGGTTAATTGAAATACTAATCAAATTTTAAGGGAGATATTTGATCAAATTAAAAGTTTTAATTGTTACAAACTACATGGTGGTTTGTGCAACTTTCCATTATTTTATTCCGTCAAATTAATCTTTTTCTTATAATCCTATGTGGCAGCCTTTTAATCTTTTTCTTATAATCCTATGTGGCAGCCTCCAAGGTACAAAAGCTTTTGCTCTAGGGAAGGCTTTTGCTCTAGGGAAGGTTTGCAAACTTCAAACTCAGTTTTCCTACGTTCAAACAACTTTATCCAAACATAATTTTCCTACCATCTCTTTCAAAACCAAGGTATATTTCCTCTTCAACCCATCCTCTATTTAACCTCTCATGCAACTTCTCTCTTCACTCTCCTCTCTTCAACAACTCCTCATCCAAACATCATGCAACTCTCCTCGTCCAAACATCCCTTCACAGGACATGGAAGACAAACATGGAGCCTGCAATCAAATAAGCACTTGAGATGGACTGAATTGGTTCATAAGAAATGATTTAATTAGCTATATCAGGCTTAGATCACTTTCCCAGCATTCCCAGTGGATACTGAAATCAGGATTCATGTACCTGCTAAGGAACATATTTAAAATCATGGATCACATTTCAAGCATTGACACACTCACAAGTAGATAATAATAGTTAAGCATTCGATCTACCAAATATGTTTTAGAAATGTATGGAGTCTGTTCTATACAGAAGGTAAAAAATGGAGGAGATTGATGGAATAAAGCCTCCAAGGACGTACTTAACTAGAACTAAGGTCCAAATGGCCAACTTATATCATCCATCTCTCTTACGTTTAGTTTTAAGCAACAAGCACCAGAACAAAGCCAAGAATGATTTGCCGGGGAATGTAGCCCCACATACAACCAAGGGGTACCCCATACATTTTCGCAACTGGGAGGAGGTTCACTTGATGGCAAGACGCCTCTGTGCGGCTTGATTTTCTGAGATACTTCCTCGTTGCTGCCCCGAACAGTCTCCATCTTCGCCTCTCTCACCAGAGAGTAAAGCATATGAAGAAGAAGCTTGGAAGCTACTGTAATTATGGAAACGGCTGCTGCCATTCACATAACTACGAGCTTCATATTCCTCATGCAACTGAGCACCAGGCACAGCTTCAGAACCAGACGAACTAGCAGACTGTGACGACATAGC
Organism: Sicyos baderoa; assembly: GCA_037832685.1. Classification (NCBI taxonomy): domain Eukaryota; kingdom Viridiplantae; phylum Streptophyta; class Magnoliopsida; order Cucurbitales; family Cucurbitaceae; genus Sicyos; species Sicyos baderoa. The sequence goes on along the minus strand of JBBMEF010000021.1, from coordinate 876,826 downwards.
TTGACCAGAACCAGATTCCTTTTTCTTCATAGCAGAGCTCGAAGATTTAGCTTCGTTTTTCTTGGCAAAACGTCCACCACTACCCCTTGCCCGTCTCATGGCATGCTGATGACGAGATTCATGAAGATATGGCTGTTCAAATAAATATTAGAGACACTTCAGAAACATATACATTCATATAGCAATATATTTGTCCAGATAGGAAAAAAGAAAAGAAAAGAGGAAGTGAAAGTTATCACTCCGTTATCGCATACTATACCAACAACCAGCCAACCCCCTGGCCAATAGAGCAGTATTCAAAAAACTATTCTCGATCTCGAATCAGCCAAGCCATATATTTGTCTCAACTAATAATAAATTAACTATTAGGCATTTGGGCCACCATTTAAGGGTGTGGTTTAGGTTGGGTGTGTTTGGATCACTAGTTATCATATTCATAACTAGTGGGTAATAACCCCTCATCCCAACTATATAATCCTCTCAACTCTATGTTATAATAACTCATATTACTCGTATTATAATAACTTCCACATAAACGCACGCACTAAAGATAGGTTACTATAACCTCCACAGGTCGTTATATACAGCAATAAATCATGACATTTAGAAAGACCAGCTTTGCTTCAGTCTAATTTTAAATTAGTGAGTCGACCATACATAGTCACCACATCACTCAACATGAAAAGTACAAGATGGCTCAGAGTTAAAACCTTAAAGGCTTAGAATTGGAGACAGTTTATGATAATTTTACCTTCAGTTGACAACCTCTAGTCTTACATGTTACTTTTCTCCTTTGTATACTTGTATCAGTCTGGTAAGGTATTGAAATAAGGTGTTGGAGTCTCGAAGGTATGCTCCCTTGGAACCAAATCCACAAGAGAACTTAATTGTAAAATCCCTTGTTATCTTCCGGGTCCAAGCCTAGGGATGGGTGCAGATACCCCGGTATGTATTGGGGCAAAACTCCAATTCCCGGTTATAAAAAAAACATTTTAGCACTCAAGAATTCTTATAGCAAGTTTGAGGTTGCAATCTTAGGTTTCTTCTTACTTCCATTGAATCTGAACTGATTATTAGAAAAATACTTTTCAAGGTAATCAATTTGGCAAATAATGATACCCTACATCTAACATATGCAAGTAAAAGTAGAATGGGTAAATCAAGTTATATACCCAGGAAAATCACCAATGAAAAGAAAAGGTTATACCTATTTTAAAAAGCCTACGTGAGTAAATCCACTTCATTGTCCAGCACAAAAAAATAATTTTTTAGTTGCCCTTCACTCACATGTTTATGGTCATTAAACAGTGAGTAAAAAGTACTCACTGCTCAGTAAGAGAATTTTACAAGTGCCTAATCAAATTTTCAGTATAGAGAAGAATGAACTTCATAAAAATATAATACAATTAAGAAAAACTTTACTTAGATCCCCAGCCACCTTAACAAGTATAAGAGACGACCTCTGATATATATGAAGGACAGTTATCTAAATTTTAGAATAGCAGTTGTACCTTTCTAACTTTTATCAGTTTGTTCTCAACCTCTGCTTTAGCACGTGCTTGTCTTCTTCTTAGAATACCTTGATATTGTTTCGCATTCACAAAAACTGGCTCCTGTGTCACCTCTAGGGGCAAAGCCATTCTAGCATGTGACATTCCAAGAAAAGGAGGATAAACCTACCATAAGAAGTACTTGTCAGGGGTAAACCTAATTCTTAGGTACCAGGAAAAATTGACAACATTCCTCAATGATCACAAACATCCTTGACATGATCTTTTCGTTGTGCCAAGAAAAAGAAATAAAAAAACTACAGGCAGAGATGCTACAACAATCACACTACAACCTCTTCAAAGAAACTGGAAATTTCCATTTAGTCCACCAGATACTCATGCTATTTTATTTCTACTTCAAAGAAAGTTAGCAAAAGTGAAAATCTGTACCAGAAACAACGAAGTTCCTGAAAAATTGAAAAAGAAAACAAAAGAAAAACAAACAAACAAACAAAAAAAGTACAAGAACTGTCAAAATCACTCCAGGTCTAAAATAAATACCTAAAATTAGTGTATATGGTGCAAAAATTACCAGTAAGATATGCATATATGTGTGTGTATTCATACCATCACCTGATCTTTTATGAATTTACCCTACATACCATAGGTTGATGACCATAGGCAGCCATCATTCCAGCATAATAAGGGTCCTGATACGGGTTTGATGCACATGCCTGAAAAGGATTTTACCAAAAACTAGTAAGCCCACCAAATTCATAAGCATCTTAAATCTGACGTGTTCCAAAAAGCCAATGTCTCTAAAAAGTAAGAAAGAAATCAATCAAAATATAAGAAAGGAACTCACAATAGAGTGGCCTACAAGTTCAAGCTGAGGTGGTTGTGTGATGCATCCACCAGGCACTGTGGGTGCAGTAGAAACAGCAAGGTGACTGTTGTGCTGTCCTTGCCCATAATTTGGAGCTGAATTTGATAATAACATATTTGTTAACAATCCCATAAGGTTATACTGCCCTCAGCTTTCAAGATAACATAAAGTAATTTAATTCCAGTTCATAACTAAAGAACATGACTAAGCAAGCAAAAGCACCTAGATGAGGGCCATACCTTGTGAATCTTTTGTGGTGTCATCATCGTCTTCAGTCAACTCGTCATTTGACATTGACTGGCCATCATTAGATTCTGAAGCACCATTAGTGCACTCCAGTGATGGTGAATTAGACACATTTCCTCCTGCTGCAGACGGGGAGATAGGATTGTACCCAATACTACGCCACCAAGGTTCAGAATAACTAGTCTGCTGCATATTTGGTGGTTCAGATTCAAGTTGATTCACACTTTTTGACTTTGACTGCATACCTTCTAAACAAATATATAAGTTAGATAAGATAAAAGGATGAAGTCCAGTAGAGCAAAGTTAAATAAACAGAGGAATCTATGAATAACAGCATTGAAAAAGTATAGCGAAAAGAAAAGAGGAAAAATGAAGCATCATTCGTTAAAAAAAAAAAAAACTTTAGAAATCATCCAAATTCATTAATCCATTTTGAGAAAAGGGGAAATAGTTTAATTTCTTAGGTTTTAAGTATCCCGTGCAAAAGAAGAAAATTAAATGGAAGAACATTGAACAGCCAGCTGAAGCAGTTATGCTAAGAGTCTTAAATTCAAAAGTCCAAAATGAGGGAAAGAATAATTTTCTGTCAGATTGAAGGGTGGTTTAGTATTTAGGAAGCTGGGAGAATATAACAGGAAAGGCTGGGAGATGATCGCCCAGAATAGTTTAATCTCAAACAGCAACAAATGTCATCCTTACAATTAAGAATGTTTTATAGTTCATTCCATTTATGATTATCTAACTCTTTTTTAGCATAATTCAACTCAACAAAACCCTTGGGCAGAGCATTGCTCATTATTCGCTTGAATGAGGCATATCACTAAAAGTAAAACGCTCTTCTTCAAGTCTTCCAAGCAAAGCTCGTTATTAATCATCCATGAGTTCATTGATTAGGAAGATAGAAACCAAGTAAAATTCAATTTTGTGCTCGTAGAATTTTGGAAGCGCGAACATTTTATCGATGTCAGCTAAATCACATTTTGGAACCTCTAACTTTTCAACTTTTAAAAGATATAGGGGTAACGTATCTAATCAACTACAAAACAGAAAGCCAAGATCATCCCTATATTTAATTCAAAACATATACAAAAATTTTGCATTGTTGAGTGAAACTCATTTTATTTCCATGCCTAGGTGTGAACCCACTTTTTTTTATCCTATTACACTGCTATGCTAGACTAAAAAATACCATAGGACTTTTTGTATCACACTTCCAACCGCAACTAAAAAATATAAACTATGCAAGGAAGTTGTGTTAAATATAAATGAATCCTGCAAACAATAAGTCAGTTTATTGCATTCAAATCTTTCCCTCTTTTCCTTTCTCTAAATAAGTTTATTTGTGATAGATGAGCATACCAAGTATCCACATGCAAAGGGTAGGGACAACTAAAAGAGTTCTATAACAACTGACATTCCAACCTCATTGGCACCACATGCAATCCAAATTCAGAGATGTGCGCCGCTAAAATTGAGTCAAAACAATCCAAATTGAGCAAGTGAGGAGTGCAAGGACCATAATAATCCCCACATGCAGAGGCCGGTAAATTGTACAGAAAACAAAATTCTAGCGGCCGAGTTCAATATTGAAAATTGCCATAAGATCTCAATTTCACCCCATTCTCTAAAAAAAAATCCCAGAATCCAAGCCGGCGCAATCCCATGCAACGAGAAGAATAGTTGAACATAAAGAAAACCCCCAAAAAGGGGGAATTGAATAAAAACCGTAGAGTAAGAAAAGAGAAGCAAAATCCTGCAAAATGAAGGAGCTGACCTGGAGAGAGAATTGAAGAAATCCGAAGCCCTAGATGGAGGAAGAAGACGATCGGGATCGGAATCGGAATCTGGAGAGAGTGAAGAAGAATTGAATAGCTACGGCTACTGTTGTTCCCTCACCTACTCCACCGGCCACCTCCCCTTCCCGTTCCCCACTACCACACTCCAAGTAGCTGCCTCTTACGCGAGTCAACCGGCTAAAGCAGGTTTCCGGTTCACGCCGGCTGTGACCTTGTAACTCTCACGGCTGGGTGAGCTTACACGGGATGATGTATTTTGACTCACGTGACACGCACTTGACGAGCAAAGCCCCGGAAACGCTTGGCGCAAAACTGGGGACCGCCTCTTTAATCCAGCGACAGCACCGCATGCCACGTATTCTATTTTCTTTTTAATGCGTTTTTAAGAGTTGTTACTCTTTTTTTCTTTTGGAAAAAAAGTTCTCTTTTTTCAAAAATAAATAAATATACTCTGGAGTCGTTACTAATCTCGTCATGCCTCTTATATCACCCACGGGTGATCTTATCACCGGATTATTTTGTTCTGTGACCTTAAAAAAAATAATAAAAATTAAATTAATCTCCATATTTGCAAATTAAATATTAAAATTTGAATTTAACTTTTATGGTTTGATGTTGAGGATCCCATCTTAAAAATGTTGATACGTCTCGAAACATTTATAAGATAGATAATATATTCATCTCATCACCAATCACCAATCACTCAATATTATGTGATATTTGATCAAAAAAAAGAAAAATTATAGTATATATTGTTATAATTGTTGATGAATTAAATATGTCTAAATTATTTATGGTAAACCATGTTGGGTTGAGTACAAAGGATGTTAACTTTTTTTAAGAATTAAATTTTAATATTTGAAGGAATAAAAATTAAATGCTAAATAACTTTAAACTATATATTATAGATTAATTTTATAATTTAAATTTGTAACATCGGAGATTTTTTGTTGTCACAAATTTATAAGGCCAAATATTTTCCAAATAAATCTTTTTTGGAAGTCAATGTTAGCGAATGATATATTGTTAGGATTTAATATAATGTAGATTTAATCTCTAGAAAGTTCTAGGATATTCTTGTATTATATTTATTAGGATTATTAGAGGAAATCGTGTATTTAGATATTATTTATATTTATGTATTTTTCCTATATAAAGGGATCATCGTGTATAATTTATTATTGTGTGAAATATACAAAACTATATTCCCTCAATAACTCTTTAAACTTGTAACGGCCCGAAAATTCGGATCGTTGCTCGAGGTTAGTCTTGGCCATTTCGGTTGCTTTTGATTCTTGGATTATCGTGGTTTTAATTTAATTAAAGGTTCTTGAATTTTTGAAGTTAAAGATTTTGTTTCTTGATTTTTCTTGGTTCTTGCCGGATTCTTGTTTTGTTCAGTTTGTTCCAAGTTTCGGGTGTTTTGGAGTTGTACTTAAATAAAGAATAATTAATGTAACGATCCGGGTTTCCGGTTCGTCGTTTGACCCTTAGTTTGATTGGTTTGACTTGTAATTAAATTAAGGATTTAATTGTTGGAAATTGTGTCGTCAAGGAGGATCGAACCGTGGTTTTTGAGGGAGGCCAAGGGTTGGGAAGCTAAAGTTGTAAATTGATTTAATTATTGACCAAGCTAGGATTTGAGCATTTGTCCTCTTGGAGAATTATTTTTAATTGGGTTTTATTTTAAAGAAAAGGGAATTAAAGGATTAAAAGGAAGGATTTAGGTTTTATTCTTTTTGGCTCTCACTTTCACTGTAACGGCCCGTGAATTTGGATAGTCTGTTGAGCTTAGTCTCGACCGTTACGGTTACATTTGGATTATTAATTGAGAGATTTTTAGCTTCTGCTGGTTAATGAACCCGTACTTGGCTTTCTTGAATTTCAGGGGATTGATGGATGTATGGTTTGTGATATTTTTAAAATAAGAGAAATAAATAATTATTTATGCGTTGAGTGGGACTCGAACCTTGGTTGGGTTGAAATTGTAAAGGAAGAAGACTTAAGTTAAAAAGGGGTTATGATTTTAGTTGAAATTATGAAAAGGAAAAATAATAAAGGAATTTGGGATTGTGTTTTAATATGGAGGGGGTTTTTAAAAGAATTTAAATTGAATTTTAAATTAGTTTTAATTAAAAAAAAAAAAACGAAAAAGAAAAGGCTTCCTCCTTCTCTCTCTCCCTTCGTCTCCTTCCTCACCCTCGACCTAGCCAAGCCGTCGCCGCCCTGCACCTGGTCGCCGTCCTCAACCGCCGCAGCCGAGCTTCCTTCCGCATGCACAGAACGACGCCGCCGCAGCCGAGCTTCCTTCCGCACGCACAGAACGACGCCGCCGCAACCCGATTTTGCGCCTGTTCTTTCCCCTCGCGCGCGCACGCGCAGCTGCGCCGTTCGAAGCCCGCAGATGTCTCCGACTCCTAGCCGATTCCCCTCTGTTCAGCCGGTCAGTAGCAGTTCGCGCCACTAGCAGCCTTGCTCTCGGCCAGCCCTCGCCTTGTACGAGTTTGTTGGGTAAGGTTCTTTGCTCTCGGCTTTGTGTTGTTTAAGCAGTTGCGTATTGCCATTGTGTGTTTTCGAGTTTTGTTTGGTTATTTGTGAAACGTTACTCTTGTGGAATTTCGAGGAGTGCTTTGTAGGTTCGATGTGGCGTGACTTTCGTTCGGGTTTTTGGGCGTGTGTTCATCGTTGAGTTGCTCCCTCGTGCCACATCAAGGTGGACAGCCGTGTTAAGCTTGTTGTTGGGTAAGTTTTCGCAGCTTTGATCTCTTCGGTAGTTTCGTTTAGGTATCGTGCTTGCCTTGAGGAATATGTTTAGCTGCTGTCCATGTACAATTACGGGGCTGTTTTGTATGTTTTAATATGTGTTAACTAGGATGTTTGTCTTGAATTGCTAGGGTGATTGTGTTTGGTGTTTGGCATCGATAGAGCTTCATTAGGAGTGGGTTAGAGCTCTTGCTAGCTAGTGCCAAGGTAAGGAACTCTTACTCGAGTTTGTGGACAAGTCGTTCTAATCGAATAGTCTGTTGTATGCTATTTACTTCCATTATGCCAAATGCCTATGTATGACTTATATTAACGAATGTCAGACGTGTTTGCTGCTAGGACTAGATTATTATGCGAATGCCTTTGTATGATTTATATGATTGAATGGCAGACGTGTTTGCTGCTAGGACTAGATTATTATGCGAATGCCTTTGTATGATTTATATGATTGAATGACAGACGTGTTTGCTGCTAGGTCTAGATTATTATGCGAATGCCTTTGTATGATTTATATGATTGAATGACAGACGTGTTTGCTGCTAGGACTAGATTATTATGCGAATGCCTTTGTATGTTTTATATGATTGAATGACAGACGTGTTTGCTGATAGAATTGGACTGTTGTGTTAGCATGCTTTCCTTATCGTTTGTTCGCCATGAATGTACCTAGATGAATGTTGCGAATTAGCTGAAGATGCATGATTTCTATGGACTCTTTATATGTGTGTTGAGTCTTTAGTTAGGTTTGCAGGAGTCATCATCCGGGTTGTGGCAGGACGTGTGGCT